>CM017556.1:47645643-47773979 GCA_007844125.1 Sinonovacula constricta | reverse complement strand
ATTTTGGGCTAAAGTCCTCTAACGTTTACCCATATTATTATAATCAGAACATCCCCATAATGGATTATGTCCATTCCCCTACAAGAATGTTATTATTTTATTAAGTCATCTAATTTTGATTTTGGAATATCTGAATTAGTCGGAAGATAAACAGATCAAACTGTAAAAATTTAAGCACTGTTACACGAATGGCAATTGCCTGTAAATTAGTATTAAGATTAATTTTTGAATGTGGCAGTTTGGAATTGACAAGTATTGTCGATCCTCCAGACGTCCTTTCACATATTGTATGAATGTGATTGTATTTAGAATAACCTTTAAAATCGATGTTATCATTTTCCTTCAGGAATGTCTCCTGGAGGCATCGCACAGCAGGGTTTAAAGTAGCCAATAAAGTAAAATTTTATTAAAATTAGCCCGAAGACCTCGACAATTCCAATGTATTATCTTGTTATTCACGGCCTTTTGAAGGACTACGTCCTCTTGTTTGCCCGGATGACCCAGGTGTCTCTTTCGAGGCGGCCTGGTTCTTTGCAGCAGCTTTTCTCTCAGCCTTTGTTGGTAAAGAGGAGTTTGGAGATGGTGACTGTGATGATGCGGATTGTACAGGTGTGCTGGATTGTTTGGTTATTGTTGAAGACTCTGATGATTTGTATTTTGTCGGAATGATGACTTTGTCAGTAGGTCGAATGTACCCTCAATTTGAGTTGTGTTGTCCCGATTCACTGATATGTGTTTTGTTATTGTGACAGCAGCGTAAGACATTTTGTTGTTCTTTCTTTAGCCAATTTGCGTGCTGTAGGAAATGAAATATTTTGAGTGTATTTGATCTTAAGCACTTCCTTTTCTAGTTTCAACGACGGACATTCTTTTGATCTACTTTCATGAGGGCCTAAACAGTTTGCACATTGCAGTGGATTTGAACATTCTTCTTCATGGTGCCCGACGGACACATCGCCGCAACGGGAGCAACGCTAATCATCCTGGCACTTGGACTTATGGTGGCCAAACTTCTGACATCTGAGCACTCGGAGTGGATTTGTTACATAAACTTGCAACCTTTACGTTTAAGACACCAACTTTGATAATGTGTGGTAGTACAGGGTTTGAAAATTTCAGAACGATGGTGTTGGTAGAGAATCCACTGGCCGTCTTTAAGAAGCAAATCCCGCGGACACCACCACACCTCTTAAGGTGTATAAGTTCCACGCAAGGATATCTTCCCTCCGATACCACGGATAGGTCGGGACAGCGAATAGACCGTAAGAAGCATTTGTAGAGATGAATGTGGGTAGGTTTTAACTTTAAGAGAGCAGAATTCTGTTAATTTAAGTATCTTATAAATAGCTTTTCGATTAGTTTCGGTCAAAAGTGTTTCATGTTTTAGTTTACGTACAGAATCAACAGTTCCGATAAGTACTTTAATTGTTTTTCCAATAACAAAAGGTGATATTTTTCTTATGAACTTTCGTTTAAGCGATTTAATAACGACAAATTGAGAAAAGCTGGGACTTGTTGGTTTGGTGTTTTCAGTATCAGAGTCTTCTGAAAGTGGTGGGAATGGGTCTTTGCATCTTCGATTTTTATCCATGTGAGTATTGTTATATATAGATCTCCGACCTCCAAACACCAGTGATACCAGGATGCTATAATCTGACACTAAATACCTAAAAGTAAAATGATGCCAGATTGGTCCGTTCAACACGGCCAACCAATGGGTTCCGGTAAAAGGGGAAATTGTAAGGGAAAAAGTTTCGTAACGAAGTAATAATAGAGGAACAGAAGAAACAATAGTGAAAAGTAAGAGAACAAAGTAAGCGTGTACAAAGAGAGTAGGAAGTAACCCCATGAGAAGCTGGTGAGCCGATTGGTAATACAGGACCAGTATACCGCCCGTTTACCCCACAACTAAGGGCCAAAGTAGTGTGTTGGTCAGAGTTGACTTATATGTCAATATCCTGACAAGCCAACAAAGACCTCAACCACCAGGATTCCCTCGTCGTAGAGATACTGGGTCGTCACCCACGGCAAACAGGTGGGCTACCTTTGGAGGGTTTTTACCCTTAGAATTCTAAGGCCCCTACCGGCAGGGCCGGATGTAATCTTTCAAAAGACTGCATTTATTAAAGTTTGAAGAATGAAAACCGTCGCTAAAGTTTTCTTCTGATTTACTTTTTTTATCGTAAGCAATTTGAAGTTCAAAAGAGAAGAATAGGCCTGAACTTTGCAAAATACAGGTAATATAATTCTAAGACCTGTATAAATACAAATAACTGGTCAGTTAAAAGTATTAAAAGTAGGACTGTCAAAGGCTACTAAATTTGGTATCCGGATATCCGTCGAACGATCCGAACGGATATCCGGATATCCGGATATAAATCTTAGTAAATTCTGATGTTGCAGTCGGATGTGTGCGAGGTTACTAACGTTTCCATTGACACAATTAAATCGTCATTTCAATGGAAATAATTAAATCAACATTTCCATAGGCAAAGGCACTTCATCATTTTAATAATTTATGAAATACGAACAATAAAAAACAATTTGGTAATTTTAAATCACAATAAAATGAATAAATCAAACATATATCTGATCAAAGAAAACATGCGTACATGCGATGCACATTTATTTGAAATTATTGAGGTTGGATGTGCCGCCGCCATACGCTAGATCTACGCTGCAGTAATTACATTTTGCGTTGGATTTGTCTAAGGACCTCACAAAATGTCGCCAAACATCGGACTGAAGATTGGAAGGCATAACTAATGATTTGTTTAGGAAGTGGATGTGAATAAGTCAAGATCACCGTGATCGAATGAAAACAAAATAAATTCATCAATTCATTTATGCAATCCAAACGGACTTAATTATACACGAGTAACTGATCTTTGCCGACAAACCTGTTAATTGTCTACATAAATGTAGCTCTATATCTTCTTAATAAAGCCGAACTAACGAAATTAAAGATAATAATCCTTAATCAAAATGGATAAGTAATAGCTTCAAACAATGGCTGTTAATTGGCAAATTATTTTACATAATCACATTTCTAAAACTGTGAAGTTCATCAACAAAATTAAAGATAGTATTCGCTAAACAAAATGAATCAGTAGAAGCTTCAAACGTTGGCGGTTAATTAGCATGTTATTATCATGCTTTAGCACATTTCTAAACTGTGAAGCCAAATATACGATACTGCGTGTCACCACCTGTCACCACCTGTTGATAATCCGTTACACCTGCGTATGCGTGAATGCACACTGACATGACAGCAGAAAGATAACTTAGCAAAATGGCCAAAACATTTAATTAAATGTTTAAAATTTTACATTTTTAAGCGAATATCCGGATACCAAAGTCGATTCGGATATCCGATGCTTCGTACGGATATCTGGATATTCGGATATCCGTTGTCACCCCTAATTAAAAGAGAAGATGACATGGTTCTGCATAACAGCTGTTTTTAGAAGAAAAGAGCAAATAAGCCTGCCAGTGTCTGCAAAAGGCTTTAAATCTCTACATTGCTGGACTACTTATAAAATAAATATTTTTATCTTTATAGCCAATAGAAGACTAATAAACAAATTTAAACAGTTCTATTAAAAAATTCAAAGGGTATATAACAATTTATAATTCACTTCAAAGCAGACAGTATTTACAGAACACAGTACACTATTTTCTTAAGTTTTCAAACTTATTTCTTTTGAAAAAAAGAAGACAATAGCAGAAATTGCCAAAACGAAAATAACCCCCAAACCCTATAGGAAATATTTATGATTATCAAACAAGCATTCAAAATGATGTTTCATACACTTTATTTCTTTCTTAACATTAACGTTTTAATTTGTTTTCTTAAATTGCACTTAAAGGCATGCAAAGTAATCAGGAAATGGAAGATATTTAATTTTTTCTATTGCGTGAAAGAGCAAATACAGTTTACCCAAGATTGTTAATGAAGTTAAACTTTGCAATATAAAATATAATCAGGTAAAGTAATTATATTTAAATAATGCACTAAAAAGCAGACAAAACTATACAGGTAGATAGAAAAGCTTTAAGAAGTCTAAGCAACCAAATTACTCTGAGCTAAAAAATATCAAGTTACTTTGTATTTAAAAATAAACTATAGAGCAGACGCAACACGTGAGACACGTTATTATACTTAAAGCTCTAAACACATATTTCAATTATAAAGAGTAGACAAAATTAGACATGTATAATATATAAGCTATACATATATACATAGTATTCTTTACCATTATCTGCATATCTATATAACGTTTTTGCTACATTTGATGTGTTCGTAACATGTACACAGTTTTGTTAATTTTTTATCTTGGGAAAGAGCAATAACTGTTCTATTAAGAAATGTTTTAGGCCAATGAATAAATATAGTATGAACTAAAATGATCTCGGCTGTAGTTACCTTCCTTCTCAAGATTTGGGAATGATACAATTCTAGTCATTTGGACAGATATTGAGGCCAAAAATGCCAAAGTAGGATGTACTTTCAGCTGCCCAAGAAGTAAAATATTAAAAAAGTAAAATAAACTCATACAAATATGAATTAAAAAAAGTTTACATGAAAAATTAATTAATTAGTTTATTTTTATAATTTTATCAATAAATTATTGAAAAAAATAAATAAATAAAACGATATATAAACGAAATAAAAAAACGTTGCCATGTAGTATTCTGGTGTCATTCAAAGTGTATAACTTTGAAAGTCAAGGCCTTTGAATCATTTTACTTGTATTTTAAGATCTGTGCATTTACTATTTTTAAGTGAAAACTGTACGGTACGTTTTGAAACAAAATACACAAAACCTGCTGTTACACGCACACTGACGACCTTCACTGTCAATATTATGATATTTTAATTCGAAGTTTTTTAGGTTCATAGTTATCTAGCGATGTGTGCTATGGTTAAGTCTATTAAACGTGAAAATTAGGCTTATTCCAAACCACACTGAGTGGAGAGTGAACAACAACCTGTTTAACTAACGAGGCAACAAAACCTTCGAATTGTTTTAATACGGATTTTGACTGAAATGGATAAAAGAAATAGATCAGAGGAACACATCAGTAAGTGAAATCTTGCTTTGGACATGTAAATGCAAACTGACTGGCATTTATCATTTATCCATTAGTCAACATTTTATAATCAAAAACACATTTCTAAGTTTAAGCTTGAATAATTTGACATTTTGATTTTTTGTTTATCAGTTTTTATTCAATAAGATGTATAGACATCGCACTCAGTGTTGGCGTACATAATCGTTACTTCAGAATCGCATGTCATTAATAGTTTAACCGCCATTTAACGATTACACATTCAACCGGATTAATGGTTTTTCATTTACAAGTTTCGTTGAGAAGTGAGAGTCAGACTGGTTCAAAGAGGGTATATAAGAATTATTTATCTACCTATGTACGGGTCTACTTAACAACATGATTGACAACATAAAACTTGACTTTTAATATCTTGAAGAATAAATGTGAACAAAACAATGACATAAAATATTCTCTGTTCACTTACCACTTCATAGAAGTTTAAATAATCAAAGATGTATCATCTGAATACATGTTCTGGAGATAACTTGAACCGTTTTAAAAGATTCTTTGTTTGCCAAAAAAAAAAAAAAAAACGTTTCCATTTATTTATTTATGATACAAATAAGCCCATGCAGGTTACAATCTCATATTATCTCCATGTTTTTGCTTTAATTTTTGAAAGTAATTACCGAGAAATTAATACTGTATACCATGAAATAAACTGTCAACAAATTTGAATACTCGAATCTTATTGCTAAATCCGTTGCAATCATATTTTACAACGTTATTTATAGTTTTTAGTTAACCATATATACTTTATTTTGTAGGATCTATAAACTTGTTCCGAACGTTTGAATGTTCGGATAAAAATATCCAAAATTTTGAATGCTGCAATAAGTGTTTTTTGCCATCCTTATAATGAATGTATAATATGCCTTTAATTATTGGTTGCAAAGTCTTTATCGCAGAACGTCATATGTTATCTTTGCAATATTATAATTGCTCGTTAAACACTAGTTATGTTTAAACATATTACATGTCTTATATATAACAATATGTTTATGAAGTTATCTCATGTCTTCCTGCGTGTGTTCGAGTCCTGTTCGGGTCGAACGACTTTATGTGTGGATGTCTACCAGTTTACCTGCCGTGCTCATGTATTCCACCTATACATTTTCTGTGATATTTCTAAACCAAACTATCTGGGATTTGCCATTATGATCACTATTGGTCGCTTCGATGTATTTAAAAATTTGTCACGCCAGGTTGATAGTATATCATGAAATCGCAAAGTTTGTTTTGCAAGATCGTTTGTCGGCGTAGCTGTCTAAGGTCCGTATAGAAAAATACTGACGCAAGGTAAGCCGGATGAATATCAAAGCGATATTATCGTTTACTTATCGAAACAAGACATGCTATCACATGGCATTTTCATTCAATTAGAGCAAAGGTCTGTTCATTGTCGACTGATACTACGTATTTTTCATTAGTGTAGTACAAAAGTAGCAGACTAGCGAGGGATGATGAGCTACCGTTTTCTGCAACCAATGTCCCTCCAGCCTCATACCTTATGTCGCTGCTTCCTAGCTTGATAATAATTTAAACGTGTAAACTGACCAATGCTTCAAAACAAAACTATTTATCCTTCATGAGTTTTTAAAGCACAGATGTACAAAAAGAAACACAAACTACATCCACATTATCAATAAATAAAGTTGACGTTTGCAAATAAAATTGAGGGCTTCTTTATAACCTATTATTGCAATTACCAAAAAAAGTATAAACATTGAAGGCAATTCTACAAAGTACTTTTACTATCCAAATGTTTGGGTGTTGTTTTTAATAAGAATAATGGCGTTAGCACTATGAATGGTACATAAACGGTGTCAAATATTACTGACCAGGTTTGAAATGTACATTCTCTCAGCGCAATAGTTCATAACTTTTTTTCAAAATATGAAAGATACATTATTTTGGTTCATTGAAGCCTTAACATCGGTTCATATCAGCTTTAAAACATATCTTGTTTTCTCTCATTTTTGACTATAATATAAACTGCGTTTTGGCCCCTGTCTCAAATTGACCCCTTTCTCACGTGTAAAGAAAATATATTAATCTAAATTTTGAATGCCAGATACCTTACATGTTTATATGAAATCATAATGCTTTTAAGATACTACAAATGGAATTACGTTTGAGAAAAAACTCATCAACGATAACGCAGCGCTATTTTCTTCGGGCTGTGACATCCTGACTAAAACGGTATTGTCTTCATATATTTCACTGAAAATGTGTGAAACAAATATGTCATTTGGAAGTGTAGTTAAAGTAAATTTTGGATGACATTGTTTTCGTTAGCAAACACACATGTGTATTAATATTTCAATTTGTGTTATACTCTGTTCATGATCAAATATACTGACATCGTGACTATTACATCTAATTAAAATGTCGAGTATCAAGAATTCAAAAACGTTTTTAAAACCGAAATATTCCATTCTTAAACATTATCATGCAATACATTTTATGAAAAAAAAAGAACACAAATGAATGTGCAAATTTCCTGAACTTCACAAGTAAATATAAAATCAAATCTTATCTTTTACATCTTACATGATATTTCTCTAACATTCCTTCTTTCTCACAGTGCTAAATCTTCTCAATAAGGGAAACTAAGATGTTCGCGTAAACCTTGTTTAAAAGTTGTGTTTGCAGGATCATTTTACTATTTTAATTTATTCTAGCAAGTTTAAGTTTATGAAATACAAGGAAAACCAAATGGTCTTGATTAAACACTTTTTAAAACGTATGTTTTGTCTTTTTAAGAAAATGAAACTGTGACGACCGATAAGAGAACCTGCCATTTCGGATCCAGATGGCTGATAGTGGCATCCGGGTTCATATGCATCTTTGTCGTAGACGGAATGCTGTATTCCTATGGCATCTTGTTAGTCAACTTGGTGGAAGTTTTCCAGTCCTCAAGAGCAATGACAGAACTTGTCGCGGCGATCCAATTTGGTGTGTTTGGTATTGCAGGTATACCAATACAGCGTACTTTATTTATTATATGTAGCATTTGTAAATGTGCTTAAAATTTAAGTTTCTTCGAGCAGTGAATAATGTGCCTTTTTAACAATTCAGAAGTATTAAAATATATTACTAATAATTTGTCATCGTCGTTATGAGAAATTTGGTCAGTTGCCGGTGAAAAGAAAAGTTAGTGCGTTTAATGTCTTCTTGCAAAGCACTTAATGACCCAGCGAGACCTTTAAAATGGCGCATATAACCTATTCTTCTTTGTCCGCCATCGTCCGAGCACTAACACTAAATTGCTCCTCTTTATGCTTCTTTTTTTTCTTTTCATATGTTTTAAATCAGCTGTGTTCATTCTCTATACATGAACTGCATTTAGTGTGCAGGATCTTTCCTGCTGACCGCATAGAGAATAATTCTGTTTTAAAAATGTGATATCAACCATTATCTAAACGTGGCAGTAAAGTGTGTATTTTTTATGAAAATTCACAGCAATGTGATTTCTTAATGTATGTAAAGACAAAAAAGTAGAATGTTGCTTTGATTTTAGGGCCTCTTTCAGCAAGACTAATAGAAGCGTACGGAGTTCCTGTAGCTGTGATTGCAGGATCTCTCCTGAATACTGTCGGGTTGATATGCAGCGCATTTGTCACACAGTTGTATATGCTTTTCGTCACCTACAGCGTATTGGTTGGTAAGCTCACATACATTTTTGAAATTGTAAGACAGTTTTAGAGTAGGTTACAATTATTAATCCAATTATAATTATTATAATTATTATTATTATTATTATTATTATTATTATTATTATTATTATTATTATTATTATTATTATGACACGTACGCGTCACATTTGTAATTTAAATTTCTTAAACCATGGTTCAGTAAACTTTTTGCTTTAGTTGCACCTTTCATGCCAGCCCAATTTGAAGAATTATTGTTTATAGACATTTATTTGACTGCATTGTTAATTGGTAATGACAACGTTCTATTTTAGGATTGGGAATTAGTCTCATGTACAATACAAGCTGCATTGCCGTCATCTCAACCTTTGACGACAAAAAGACACTTGCAAACGGCATGGCATTTTGTGGAACAGGTACTAGCATATACATTAGCGACAACAAAATTCACTCATTGCAGCATTCGAATGTTCGGGTATTTTTTATCTGAACTTTCAAACGTTCGGTACAAGTTTATAGATCCTACAAAACAAAGTTGAGCTGATACGCTACGCGGAAAACTATGACAAATTGTAAAGAATTGGTGCAAACAGTGTTAGCAATAAGGTCCCAGTGTTCCAATTTATAGAAAGTTTATTTGTCGATTTTAGTGCTAATTTATCGGTATTTTTTTTCAGAATTAAAACAAAACCAGAAAAAAATATGAGTTAGTAACATGAACATGCTTATTTTTATAATACATAAATAAATGTTAACATTTATTTTGAAAAAAAAATCTGAAAACTGTGAAAGCAATAATAACCGAGGGTCCCAATTCATCTTCTATAGAATAATTAGAAGTCGGGTCAATATATATACCCAACCATAATTTTGAGTAATTCTTTACTCAAAACTGTGTATATGGGTTCACCCAATGGCACAGTTATCATGTCTCCGATATAGGCTAGTAGACGGTAACTAACCAGGTTTGTTAATTATGAAATTGCGGGGGTGGTAGATGTGAGTATCGCCCGCTAGGACTGCTATTAGGAAAGGATAGCGTTGTTAAAGAAACAATCAGCATGTCTCCAAGATAAAACCCCACTTCCCCATTCCCCGGCACATAGTCAACGAGCCAGCCACAGGTCCTTTTCTGATGCCAAGACACTGCTTATTACCTGACTACCATATTTTACTAACAGGTGTGACTGTTAAATAGGTAAGGTTCAAACAATAACCGTTTAAACAAGAAAGAGTATAACCTTCGTAGTTTTTTTTTGTTATATGATTATGATTTCAGTTTAGTCAAAACAAATTTGCTAAAGTTTTCTTTGGAAAAGATCTTACTTTGTTTTCCAAACGTTCAAATGATAAAACTACATTCGAACGTTCGATATCTTTCCGAACGTTAGAACGTTCGCTAACATCACTAGTATACATACACTCTGATGCATTGATACAATATTGATATTTTGTTGGTGTTTTGTTTATTTTTATGGTTATATTTTTCTTTATAACCAATTGATTCCCTAAGCCGTTGTAATCAATAAAACACTTTCGCGCGTAAGTGGATACAACACAGAAAAAAAAAAGATTTACAGTGCCAAAACAATATCGATTTAACAAAGAACAAAGTAACTCTGCAAAAAAACTTGTCGGCTATCTTCAAAGCCATGGCGTAAAGTAATCTCTGACGAATGATATTTCAACACCTGTATTATATGTTGCTTTTTCCACTTTCAGGTTTCGGGATGATTGTGTTATCAATATTAATACAGTTCTTGATGGACACATACGGCTGGAGAGGAACATTCCTTATACTGGCGGGATTGAACCTTCAGGGTGTTGTCTGTGGATTTGTTCTGATAATACCAAGTCAATTAAAAACCTTGTTCCGTAAAATTAAGGGTAACAACTTTTCCTCATATTGCTGCCAGATGAATTCAGATACACAAGGCGAAATTGGAACATGTCAATTTAGAATTTTAGATGAATTTCGTGATATTGTTTTGAACAACAGAAAGTTTGCCGTTTATTTAGTTGCAATCTGTTGCGGTTGCATTGGATATATTATACCTTTTCATCTACTCCCAGATCAAGCAACTACGCTTAACATTCCAAAACACAACACAACGTGGCTATTGACAGCTTTAGGTAATATTAATTGTATTATGTTAAAGACATAATATCTCAAGGTGTTGTTTGGGCGTCCGTGGTCAAATTGTTAAAGTGTTGGACTCCGGAACGACGGGTTCCGGGTTCAAACCCGAAACTACGTGAAGTTAGTCCCTGAGCCAGACTTTTTACTTCACATTACTCCAGCTACTCAGTACCTGAGTACTGATACCTAGCAAGAGATCAGTCGAGGGGGATTGATAAAAGTTGAGAAAACTTGTTTCTCAATGAACTATTCATATGTAGGTTTAAACTAAGCTCTTGTTTTGTTGTAAATACAAGTTTTAATGGTATGTAGAATAATAAAGCTAAACTTATTGATCGATAATATTTAGCGGCTGTAAGTGTAAACCAAAACATTATACAAACCAAAATAAAAGTATGGTATATAGAATGTTTGGTTTTAGAGAATTCAAGATCTCATGTAGAGCACTTGCAATGCTTTTATGACTGCGCAAATGAGTCTTGGTTCATGTTTGGTAGGTTAAGTTTTATTATACAATACGACGGGACATATTTTATTCAAATACATTGGTTTTCTTTTTATTGTTTGCATTTGAGAAACACCTCAGGAAGTGCGAGGTTTGAGCTTTGTAAAATCGAATTAAGCACACTTAACGGTCCCTTTTGCCGACTGATCTTTCCAAGGTGGTAACTGTCAGGTTTGCACTGTTTGTTTTGTCTATGAACAACATTGTTTTCTGGAGATATTATGGTTTTAAGAAAGATTTACAATTAAAATGATACTCTCGTTTAGTCAGGTTGCGGCAATGTGCCGGCGGTAAATTGAACGCCTAAAGTGACAACTTGTCATCTTGTAAAATTCTGAGCTCATTGTTTGTGAATGTCGACGGTAATTTGATGCCGAATATGTAAGGATGAAAGCAAGTCTATATGTTTATACCATTTCGCCGTCTTGCAACGCATTTCTTTAATATTTTATTTAAATATTCATTGTGCATTATATCGTTAGATAGTAGTCCTTCTCGGCTGACCTAAAATGTTATCTTGTTTTTAAATGTTATTCTCCATTTGATATATATGTGATGTGTAAATATCGGCACATACAAAATGACAATTGATGTATACAACTTTATTGAAAATCTCACATCACTATGCAAACGATTGTTTTATATTTTGTAGGCATTGCCAATATTATTAGCCGTGTTGTCTTCGGCTTCCTGGGCGATAGAGCAGGAGTCAGCAGACTTCTCATCCTCTCAATTATATCCTTTTTGGCTGGCATCTGTACCGTCTTGTCCGTCCTCCTCGACAACTTTGCTGGGAAGATGGTGTATAGTTGCTTGTTTGGCTTCATTAATGGTAATTTTTCTTTCGTTTACCAAGCTAATTATATATTACATATTAAGAGAGACAACAACATGTATAATTAATTTAAGTTTCTTATATCTATAAAACGGTTAATAACACCCACTTAACTCGTGTCAGTGTAGTATTACAATTGTGCAAGACAATGAGAAGTTATTTGCTGATTTCCAAAAGGCTATGTTTAAAGTAAACATGCTATTTATATGATATTTGTAAATAACTTCTTTTTTTCGATAAGGTGGTTATTTCACATTGACCGGGGTTGTCGTCGGTGACCTTGTCGGGTTTGACAAGCTGCCCCTTGCGTATGGTACCCACACGATCGCCATTTGCGCTGGGTTGTCGTTCGGTGGACCTTTAGGCGGTATGTTTGTTCTATCATTTATATTTTCAACTGGAAGAATACAATGGGGCCTTTAAGTAACAGTTTGACATTGGAAATAGGGTTTCAAAAGCTTCAAATCCGGTGAAAAATGGAAACAGAAGAAAGGTTGGAATCTAAGGTTTACTTCAAAGATTATTTATCAAATGCATGGCCGCCAGGGTTATCCTGTATAAAGATTGCTCGAAGAATTGTGATCCGTCAAAAACATTGCTGTTAGAGTTTAGTCATTTCTGTACATGGTTATATGGAAATGAATGTAAAAATCTTCTTGTCATAAACTATACAAGTGAGAGTTTTAATATTTGGTATATTTGTTTCCTTGATGGCGGCTATCAAGTGTGGTCAAAGAATTTTTATCCCTCAAAAGTATGGTCGCCAGAGTCGTTGCCATTTCCATATATGGCCATGTAGTAAAATGGAATATGATTGTCGGAGTGTTGCTTATGGACATGTGTTACAATTATTCTGATCTGTTTCAACCTTGCTAAAATTCCTTGCTAACTTTAACTAAACGTTAACGGCACTCAGGTTAGCGATATAGGGTCAACATGACTTTATTGTTGCCTGTTAAAGGTGGTATCAGACAGTTTGCATATATCAAATAAATATAACAATATCGAAACACTGTTTTCGGGACTTGCGGCATAAATACTGTATAAACACAAACCTTAATCTTAATGAATATGATTTTGAACACAAACTGAATTGCCAAAAACCGGCTAAAAAGTTCAATCTGATTGTCTTTTCTTTCCAACTGTATCTAATGCTTGACAGTGGTCTACGCTAAAATAGATATCGACGTCAAAGCGAATTACCCAGATGACTATATAACGTTATCTCATACGTTAGTGGCAACGTGGTTTTCTAAGTTTAAAAATAGCCATCTCTGCAGTTGACGGGAATAGAAAATACCTGTTTTCAATGATAAATGATGATTTATGCCTGGCTGTTTACACAGACCTAGGCCATCATTAAACATTGTTTAGCAGGATCTTGTCAGGTAACAATGACTCATTTGATTATTGAGAAAGAAATTTTGGTCCAAACTGTCGGATACAACCTTGAAAGCCGAAGGAAATTCTCATCTTAAAAGCTTTCCGTTTTAAACATAATACAAATTACATTGAGAGGGTTACTTGTTGTCCTAAAACGGTAAGAAAAACAAACAAAGAATCAAATTAAACGTGACGCTAGCGGGAAGGACATAAAATAAGATTTTACTTCAAAAACTGAGCTAATTTATCGAATAATTGATTAAATTAAATTTATTTACTGGCCAAATGTTCGATGTAAGCGGTATGGATATTGCTTAACCATATTACAGTTTTAACTGATCATGCACGAAACTATGTTTATATTAGGTATGTCACTTTCTATGCTGGGCACCTTAAATATATAATAATAAAGCTTTTAGCGGTGTCTTATTCTTCAGGTCTAATGTTTGACAAGACGGGCAGCTACATGCCGACGTTTGTTTTTGCTGGCGGAATGATGATACTCGGAGGAGTAATCGGGTTCATCATCGAAAAAGGCATGAAGAGGAAAACACTTTCTTCAAACGATTCAGTAATGCAACAGGAGATTCCAGTAAATTTCAGTGTTTATATGTAGTTGTGGGTAGAAATTGCAAACCTCCATATCCCCAGAGCATCATTTACTTTTTATATGAAAGCACTATGGTGAACATATGTGAATCTATATACATTCACAAAGATATATTGCATAAAACGAGACAGATCATACATAAATGAATAATTAAATTGCACATAATGACCAACATAATCCGCCGTAATATAAAAATGAGTTGTGTGCATGATAATGGAATGTAATTCAATTTGCATACAACCAGTATTGCAATCCATATGACATGATGCAAAGAAATAATTTAACCACAAATGCTTATTTCAAACTTTGTGTCTTTCAAAATATATAACGATAATCTTTTTTTCATACATTTATTGCTTTGTGATACATTGAATACGAATTGGCAAACAATCGATGTCATCGCAAACAGTTTTAAATTAAACGGTCTCTTTTGTTACGTGTATAAAGTGGCAATTAATAACATATTTTGTGAATCAGATCTAGATATGACAATTTAATTAAAATCTTAATGGCTGCTGAACATGTGTTATGTTTTCATGCGCAAAACAGACAAAAAAGTAAAATTATCGATCCTTCATGAAATGTATGTAATAAGTGTATATAACGTTTTACTTGTAGCCAAAGTCACAAACTTGTCGTATTTGGTGCATTACCGTATCAACAGCTATAAGTTTCACTGAACCTTTGGATTAAGTCTCACTTGTAATATATCGCTTTTGTATTAGAGAGGTTATTTAACCAAATGGATTTTTCCTTTGTGAGCTAATATATTTAATAGTGTTTATCCAATTTGTAATAGGGCATAGCTCTGTTAGTTATTAGACATTTTTTCTGTAATGTGTCTAAGTCAAATGCCAATCATGTTTGGTATTTATAGTGATACTGATTCGCTGTCTTCTCAGTCATCAACCCAAAACTGTGTGTAGATTATTCTTTAATTACTTATTTTGTGGAGGAGATTGTCATGTGTAGTTTTTTATGAGTAAGTGTTTCGTAACACTTAATATCATAATCAATTGTAAAAAAAGGATATAGTTAAAAAGGGTAACTATTTTTTATTACAGGCAAGTGAAGGTTAAATATTTCTTGATGTAAATAATAGAGTACTTTCGATGTTGTTGGAGTAAATGTGGTTTTGCTGTGCTAAACTATTTACCCAAGTATTCATTTGAGCCAATGATGCATTAACAAATATGATTGTATTTATTAGTTTTGCATATTTCCCTTAAAATTGCATTTGTTAAAGCATTATTATATAATTATTATATATGGTTTAAATATATGTAGAGGAGTTTATATAACAGTAAAACTTATGCATTGTGCTTATATTGTTTCTATTTATGTTGTATCTCACATAAATGCCACATACCAAAGCGCCAAATTTATAGATCACTTGATTCCAGTTTATTGAATAACGGTTATACGCTTATTCCGTTTTATCGAATAAAATATCCAAACACCAAAACTGTTCTTCTTAACCTTTGTTTAACAATTATAAATATTTTGAAAGGGTGTTAAGCCATTTTGGCGTATAAGCATAATCCGCCGCTACTAACTTGTCTGCTGGAACTCGCTGGTTAATTTATCTCTGCGGCGATTTTCACACATTTTTCAAGAGATAAGCAATAACATATAAAGTCGCTTATCTGTTTCAATGCATAATCAGCCGTCTCTTCGGCTTGCTCGATCACGGCACGATTTTTATTGCAGCTTCCAGACGAATATAACATGTTTTTGCGATGATTAACAAGTGTTGACAGCTGAGTGACGTCATGAATGACGTCTAAAACAATCGAATACTCTTTCAGTTTCCTTTAAAAAGTGCGGTATTACAGTATAAAGTATTTTCACGCAAGCGCATTGGTTTATGCAAAAAAGAAGAAAAAAATGCAATAAAAATAATATTCTTCTGAAGTTATATGAATTTACGTCACCTAGTAGTCAGCAAAAGTGATATGTTTTTATTTAACGAGTGGCGAAGTCTGAAGAATGTGTTAATCTTGCCAAATAAATTGTTTAAATTGTATTCCTTTTTTATGGTAGAATTCTTTTACATTGACACCAATACCAATGTACTCAACCATGATTTCCAATATGGTAAAATCTTTTTAACAAAATCAGTATGCACTATGAAATATTTTAAGCTAAAACATATGAAAAGTAGCTGAGGCAGTGTATACATGAAGAGGCATTGTTTGCCATACCTTAGCCGGATCTTTTACCCATTGTACATCAAGAAAAATGGTGCCAAACAATAGTTCTAACTCCAATAAGAGTGCTTCAGTGCTTACCGCATTTGTGTCAATGTAAGGTCTACTTCTGCAATCTAGAAAGTAATATACTTTACAACTAATCCCCAAAATAAACAAAAACTGTTTAGGTCTGTGTGCTTTATTACCTGCAACTCTATAAAACATATATTAATTTCTATGACATATTTTAGATACAATTCCTTCGGCCAACTTATCAGTACATATCAAAAAAATTATTCAGAGCAGGAAATGGTCTAGAAGACATAACAAATAAGTACTTTTCTTGAAATATAACTGTTTTAAAAAGATTAAGAGAATAAATTGTCCTGTACCTTTGTAACTTTTAGTATATGTTGCACTGCTCATAGGAATTAGCTGGACGTCGCCAAAATGACCATAATCCTGTCGTTGCGATGTAAAAAACAACAACGAAGGGGCTTATTCTAAAAAAGGTATGAACTTCTATCTGAGAGATATAGGCAAAAATAGAAATTGTAAAACGATATTGTTCTGTTACATGTTGAGTCAGAACAGTTATTTAAATGCTGGTGCAACTGAAAAACAACGACAGCGTAGGCTTGTTGAAGCGCTCAAACGTTGTAACATGCCAAACTTAAAGTCATATCTTGCTAGAAATGTTCATTAACAAGATCTCATTTGTAAATAATTCAAAAGAAACACTCATACTTGATACTGAAAGAAGTACTCATTTAAATTATTCAAATAAATCTGCTATTTTCAAGTTGAATTATCCTTGCAAACTTATCGGCCGTCCAAGTCAATCCAAGTTTCACAAGCCAGCTAGTGAAAATAGTAATTACTTATCTCGTATTATTTGCAATTAAGAAAAATTTCACCTGGTTTCTGACTTTTGGAAACCTAAAAACATAGTCTCATGATTAGGTTAAAACCCACAGGTCTCACCTCGTTAAAATGTAGGTGACAGACTTATGTCAAGGAAGACGGTAGTTTGATACGGCCATTGAATAAAAGATCCGATTAAAAATGGTGTGCTATCAGAACATAGTAACTTTCCCTTTATAGAGATTTATTAACTCTTTAAAAGGTTTTGTATCAAATACAATTGGTAAGTGCCAACCTAACCCTATCCAGATACTAATATACACATATTAGCAGAGGAGACTTCTCTGGTGTCAGTGTCATAACTTCTTAACTCTCCAAAGTTTTCATTTGTCATGTGCTTAACTCAGTGAAGTTCTTAGGTCTTCTTTTTCTTTCATGTCTGTTTGTTACTAGGCAATGATATGTAGACAAGGTTGTGGATAATCCACCTGTATCTGGCTCACAAATCATGGACAATCCATCTGATTCCATTTAAAAAGAAAATCTTGATGTTTTACTATCATGAGGAGTTACTCGAGCCATGGCAAGAAACACCATTCACAACACAGCTAATAAAGCTGTAAAAGGTGGAGACAAGATCACGGCTGATGTTAATTTAGATGAAACTTGCATATTTCAGATTTACAGCGTTTGTGAATAATGTAAGTGCATCACATTCTGATATGTCAACACCAGACCAAAGACCTGATAAAGGTCAAGGTCACGACATATTTAAGTCCAGCATACTGATTCTTTCATTCTTGTTCGAAAAGGTTCTACCAGAGAACGAAATTGGATTGCAACAATTTAAGTGATATATAAGCTGATTCTTGCCCAAATAAATTAAACAATACTGTCATTCTAAGGAACATCGATTGCCAATATTTTAAATTATTAGTGCTTAGTAGGTAATGATGATTTGTTTCATGTTCTTAATTCATACGTTTTTCCATTTGTTGGGTAGCACTAGTACTTGCGTTATGTTTTTTCGGCAATGTCGACACCAGTCGTGGTAAATGTTGGTTCTTCTTTTACACGCATCGTTTAAAGCGGTGTGGGATCTTGTGTACTGTAGGGGTTTCCGCTGGTCAGCGTATGTCATTTCGGCAACAGCAGTGGAAACTTGAGACTTTCTTCTACAGGTGCGCTGTGTATCCGTCCATCACACTGAATAAGCCCGCCGTCGTCGATGGGTAACCTTAGTTGACGTATAAGTGGCAGATTGAGTTTCTTTCTGTGTAGTAGATCTAATTCTTCACGGAAATCGGTCGTTTGACAGTGACAAATGAATAGTTTTTCGGCGTCTTAAAGTTCTAAGGCTGACAGTGTTCCAGTTTTTTCTTGAGGACGACATTGTTTGCAATTACGTAAAAACATAACAACATATGCCGTGATTCGTAGCAATTTCCGGTAGCTGCCATATCGATCGGGATGACGTCAATGCTGCCTCGAATGTCATTGTCGGTGTAGCATTTAAAGTCGAATGAAGAGGGTCTTGGCCTTCACCAATGGTCTACATTGTTAGATATTTTCCGTCCCACGTAGGCCAGCTGCTGCGATCGCATATCCATGACGTTCCGTTGAACCATAGGGTATTGTTGAGGAACTTGTGTGCTGCTATACCTCGAGTCACAAGGTATGCAGGGTTGGCACGTGTTGGGCAGTATTACCAATCAGCAACATTGGTAAGGGATTTTATTTTTGTCACTCGATTTGAGACAAACTTCTTCAATGGTGAAGACGATTATATCCAATAAAGGACTTCTTGACTATCGGACCTCAGTGCAACGTCTCTAGTCTTAATTGTCTTCTGCAGGTGCGTAGCTAGTCTTGTGCCAGTAAGTGCTGCCATGAGCTCTAATTGCTGTAGCGTCAGAGATTTTTATTGGAGCGACTCTATTTCTTGCCATAATCAACTTTGACTCTCTATCATTACTCAAGTTGTCTACAGCTTCATATGATTGCGTACTTGCGTCCATGTGTTATGTATATACAAATCTCACTTTATAACGCCTGGGGCATGCAAGTGCTTGAAACCGATATGTTACCAGTGGACTTTCTGGGTTGTTTGGATCAGACAGCCATAGAAATCTCATGAAGTTTCGATCATTCTTGTCTAAATCCAGGAATGTTTCCTCAAGAAGTAGTAACAGCGTACTGGTAAAGACGAATTCTTACTAAAATTGATGTGATGTCATTTAAGACAAGCGGTGTAGATTCTAAACAGTCAATGAGGCTAGGCTGGTCAAGTGACTTCCTGCAACTGCAATCGTATACAATCCTGATTAGTGTGGTCGAAGACTCTTTTTGCACAGAGTGGTGGGGAATATAGTGTCCACGGTCAGGACTCGCGTTTAAGACCTTTTCGACGAAACCTCTCCGCTCTTGGTCCGAAATAATTTTGCTGTAATTGTTCAGCATTTCCGGTTGGGCACATAGTCGCTTAATTGTGTTAAATGTCCTCATCAGGGTTACGTCATAATTTGACGGAAGGGGTGGATGGTCCTGTTTTCATGGTAAATTAGCTACGTATTTCTCACCATCATGGCTAATTGATGTTTGCTGATATTGTCGCAATTTCCCGGATGTCGGATGCGTGCTGTCCTCTGCTCTTATGTTTCAAGGTCCCAGAAATGTTCGATGTCGATGCTGGTCGATCCAGGGAAAGCTTTGACATTAAAGTTGTTTATGCGGTTGCTATTGGTAACGTCTGATACTGGTCCTGACAACAGATATCCAAGTTTTGACTCAATAGCTGTGGGCCTTTTTCCTCTGATGACTTCGTCCTCGACTATGTCCCAGTAGTGATCTGCGCCTATCAATAGAGAAATTTCTAATGTCCGATGAGCTGACACTGGATGCGCTAGTTTGAGTCCGTCGAGATGCGGGAGCTTGTTTACGTCTGGAATTTGTAGATTTGGAACAGTTTGTGATATCATGGGTACTACAAGTACGTTCACTGGTATATGACTATCTTGCTCTGCGTCTAAGTAAAGGGTCGCCATGTCCAAATGTCTCTCAGATTCACTGTTTGCGGCAAATGTTGAAATTGTTATCGTCTCTGTTCCAATTCGTCTCAGACCAAGTTTGTTGGATTGTTTGTCGGTAATAAATGACCTGTAGAATCCTTCTTCTGACAGAATGGTAGCCTCAGTGCTTGTTTCTACCGAAAGAACAGTCGCTATAGCAGTCTTCAATAGAACCTTGCATGTCGTCTGTTTAGTAGATGAGTGCAAAACAGCAGTTTCCGGTCGTGCGTATGATACTTCCAGTTTCGTCTGAGGTGGATGTTGTCCGCCTGTGCTTGTCTGACTAATACTTGTATGATGCTTCTTGCTACATTTTTGGCATCTACGTCAGATTGGCCACGCGGTGTTTCGCAAGGAAATTGTCGCACAATTTACGGCTTTTTGCGACTTTTTTCCGGGAGGTGGCGTCCTTGTATTTCGTGCAATCAGTGGAAAGATGCGACATATAGCAAAATACACACTTCACTTTACTGTATGGTACATCGTTTGCCTGTCGCCTGGGTTTGTGCCTTGTACCAGCGTAAAAAGCGGCTGTAATCAGTCAGCTACTGATCCAATTGTCGGTCCGCTTGCTTCTTGAATACCGCCGATCTTTCGACTTATAGCTTCTTTGCACATCGCACAACCTGCAGCTGTTATTTCCGTGATCACATGCTAAGTTCCGTCGCACTTCTGCGGAGGTTTGTCTAACAATATCGGAACGAGAAGACTACCAAATGTATCCTGATCCTGGCCGAAAGATTTTTGTCCCCGGATGTAAGTCTCCATTTTATCATGAAAGTTCCTGAGACTATGTAGTGAATTTCTCGGCGAGGGAATTTCCAACAAAGCTTGCATTCTAGCAAGGATAGTTTTGTTTTCTTGTCTATATCTGTTGTTTTTTTCAAAAGCTCTTATGCTCGGGCGTAATTTGCATTCGTCAGAGCAAACCCATCAATAGTACGGGCTGCACCAGAAACAAGTTGTGCCTTCAAATATCCAATTCTTTGTAAATGCAAATTTAAATGAACGGAAATGCATCCCAAAATGATTGCCAGTTGAGAATATTTCTGTCGAATGTAGACAAAGTAAGCTTATGTAACTTATGAAACTGAGAACTCACCAAGTTGAATGAAGGATGGCTTCCGGAAGCAAAAGAAAACAGCATAATGTTGCATGTGGCGGCTATTGTTGAATTTCTGCCGGTAGGGTCGATGGCTCAGTTGTTGTGGCGGTTTTCGGCAGCTGTTCCGGGGTGGTTGGCTGAGAGGGGGCTGTTGCAGATATCACGTCTCTGTTGCTTCGTAGACGGTCAAGCTAAATATCCAAGTTGAGAGTATATTTCTCGGTCCAAATTATTTCTTCTTCCATGTGTTCCACGTCAGTTTGTACAATGATCTTTTCATAAAGACTCTCCAATAAAGATGCATTTCTTTCCAGCGTTGAAAATATGGTTCTTAATTCCATCACCGCGTTGTCTGATTTTAAGTAGTCAAATTTCTCCAAAAGACACGAGATCACTGCCCTGTGCGCGGACCGCATTGATGTAAGTTTTTGTAGATTCAGTTTTCCTTCAGTCATGGCATCAAAATGTCAGAAAATGTCGTAATGTGGTTGCAAATAAACCAACACTTCATTTAAGGTTCGACCTTATAATTTGCTCTAACAGAAAAATACATGGCAACTACAATAACAAAGCAAGAAAAACTTCCTTCACTGTACTGGATTCCTAAGCTGCACAAAACACAAGTCACAATTCATAGCTAATTCCAGCTCTAGCATCAACACTGACACATCTAAACAACTTGCGTCTTGCATTACAGCCGTGTTATCACGTTCTTAAATATTTTGAAAATGTGTATGAAAATTCAGAAATGATCATTTTTGGTCTATTAAACATTTTTAGAAGTTTTAGACAAGTTTCTTACTTTAAATTTCATTGCTCTGTAGTATATACTTATGATTTCTTTAAACTGTACTCTTCTTTACTTCATGATTTAATTAAGACCAAAATAATTAATCTTATTGAATAAAAACATTTGCTTGAGAGCAACGTCTGTACATTACAAGTAATGAAAGTAATCCCTTTTTTACCAACTCTTTCTTAGAAAGGTTTACTATGTGGGCTTCTGCGAATGTCTGTGAAGCCCCACGTTTCCTATCAGGCAATATTTACATACAAATGCTGTGACACTTTATTTGGACAATTAACTAGTATTCCTATGGGATGGTAGAGCGTCCGCTTGCGGATCGGGAGGTCGTGGGTTCGAACCCCGGCCGGGTCTAACCAAAGAGTTTAAAGTTGGTAGTAGTGGCTTCCCTCCTAACGCTCTGGGCTAAGGGGACAGCATTACGCCTGACTCGTCGGTGTCAGTATAACGGACCGGCCGGTCAAAGATGACAACCAAACAAAAAGGCTTGTTTGTTGTCACTTAATTCCGCAATACTCCATACTACCTCCGAGGACAATTTCCAAAAGTGTAATATTATATTCTGGATGCCTCAGGAAAAAAATAATTATGTCAGTTAAAAGTTAGACCAGCCCTCTACTGACACAGGATGCCAATCAGAGTCGCGCATTAGAACATTAATATGTTCTGTCCATAGTTGGTTACACTATCTTGATTTCGCTATCAACGTATATGTTGCGAGCTGAGAAACTGAATAGTCATTAACCATCGCCTAGCCAGGTCACACACACTTTCTCATACAATGGCAAAACCGGATTAAGTTTGTTTTGGATATCAATTTTGCAATGCAAACCTTACAAAAATAAATTCTTCGTATCTTTGTGTTATCTTAAAAAGAACCCTGGTGTAACAAGTCAAACTGCCACATAATGCAATCCGATCAATGTTTACTGACGGGATGATAAATAACAAGTTATAGTATAATTGCATTCCCTTCAAATCCAAATACTATTTTTCTTAGTTTGTTAACCTGCTCATTTGGGTAACATTTTTAAAATTTAGATATTCATCGCAGTGACACAACTGTCAAAGAATAGTCATTATAACAACATTAGTTTTAGAGAAGGAAGAAGAATGACACGCGAGTCAGGTAGAAAAATAAGAAATAGATAAATAAGACATAAAAGAAATAACGACATAAATGCATAAATAAATTTATTTATAATAAAAATGATCTATAAACTACACAATGACAGGAATAAAACTTGA
Organism: Sinonovacula constricta; assembly: GCA_007844125.1. Lineage (NCBI taxonomy): Eukaryota > Metazoa > Mollusca > Bivalvia > Cardiida > Solecurtidae > Sinonovacula > Sinonovacula constricta. The sequence goes on along the minus strand of CM017556.1, from coordinate 47,750,453 downwards.
TAGTGATAAAGAAGAAGAAAAAGGAAAAGACAGATATATTAATAAATATATAAAAATGCTCAACTCTTCCGATGAAGATTTTGACCCCATTTTGTATTCTAGTGTCAAATATTTTGTTTCAGGTGTATAACTGTGTAACGCAGGCCGGCGCTCCCCAACGGTCACCCATCCGTACACCGGCCACGGTAACCGTTGCTTAACCGCGCAACTTGGGAAGCCGCTGAAACCGCGTCGCTAAAGAGTTAACCCAGCAGCGAGGCTGGTTTGAAGCGCTTATATTTCTACCCCTGCGGTCGTTACATTACTCCTCGTGACATTACTCCCCCTCCGAGAAGTCTCGTCCCGAGACTTGGCATGGGAAGTTCCGTGGGCACGCAACTCCAGTCCGGCAGTTGACTATCCCACCGCTGCCACCAATGTAACGCAGGCCGGCGCTCCCCAACGGTCACCCATCCGTACACCGGCCACGGTAACCGTTGCTTAACCGCGCAACTCGGGAAGCCGCTGAAACCGCGTCGCTAAAGAGTTAACCCAGCAGCGAGGCTGGTTTGAAGCGCTTATATTTCTACCCCTGCGGTCGTTACATTACTCCTCGTTACAACTGTATTTGAAACTGGTTTGAAACAAACATCCCCCGTCACGATATCTACACTATTTCTGACGGGTTACCTGGTAATAGTTAGGATATTTAAATATTTATTTGGCCATAGTCTCCGAGATATGTGGGCTATGATCACGTTCATTAAACGTGCACATTAAAGTTGATCTAAACCACGCTGCAGAGTGTAAACAAAAACTTGTAAATAAACTAGAAAACTAAACTTCGAATTGGAATAATACTAATTTCGATAAAAATGGATAGAAGAAATAATTCAGATGAAGACAAAAGTAAGTGATATGGTATAAAGTGCATGTAAATGCAGACTGACATTTACTTTTCCAAAGCACTTATTTTTTTCTTGTTGTTATTATGATTCTCTATCAATTTGTTATCCGGCAAAATGTTAAGACATCGCGCTCAATCGTGAAGTACACAAACGTTACTTCAACTGTGTCACATATTCTTATTCAAAATACTATATACAGTGAAACCTCTCCACAGCAACATTTCGCGAAGGCACAGAAAACTGTTGTTGCTGAGAGTTGTTGATGTGCAGAAGCCATCATTGATGCTCTTTAAAATACCTTAAATAAAACATTATTTTAATTCAACATTATTTATGGATGTTAATAAGTAAAATATAATATCACATATTCATAATTTAGTTAATATTTTTGAAATATATGAACGAGAAGAGCATGCAAACGTTCACAGTATATTTCGAAACACAGTAAAAATCCTTATTAGTAGAATCTGCTAAGTCTATTATAAATTAAAATTTAAGCAAACTAATTAAATGAAACTAAGCACTAAAGATATGAATGTAGATAAAAGCACTAATACCTATTCAGCATAAATTGGAATTGTAAGCTGCAGATTAAGAGTGATCATTGTCTTTTACCTTTCATACAAAAACACCAATAAGTTTTTTGTGGATTAAATTAACACATAAATAGTAACAAGTGTCAATAAATTGAGTTTTTTTTCTTTCTATAAGGACTATTTCGAAACAAGGTTATCAGGTGTTTTTCACACAAAACTGATTACCTGTAAAATAGACACTGGATTAGCACCTATGTTAAATCCGTTTACCATGATTCCTTTCAAAAGTGTGATAGATTCCCACGTAGCCCTCGTGTAGTGCTTAGCAGAGGTTAGTAGTACCTTTAGAGAAATAATTGAATTGCCGTTTAGCTTTACCCAGAAGTGGTGCTACTCAGAGGTTCAAAAGTACTGAAAACTTATGTGTGTGTGTGTGTGTGTGGGGGGGGGGGGGGGGGGGGTCAAAATGTTGCTGATAAGAGGCTGTTGCTGTTCAGATGTGCCTTTTGAAGAGGTTTTATTGTAATTCTCAAATTGCATGTTTTAATTATTTAACCTCCGGTCAACGATTACATATTGAGAAGTGTGATTGGTTTTAAAAGTGTTTTTACATGTGAGACTCAGAACGGACAGTTGATGGTATTTAAGAATTGTATTTCTACCTATGTATAAACAACTATGGGCTTACTTTAAAATACTATCAACAGCATTATAAACTTGACATTTTTATCATATAAATTCTTGTTCCTAATAAAATATACCAACAAGAAAATGTCGATGCAGAGCATCAAAGTCGCCGAAAAATTATATAAAAATGAATGTTGTAAACAGAGCATTCAACAAAAGAAAATGGTTTCGCAACGCAGTTGCAGAATGAGCCATGACAATCTTATACCTCAGACCAACATTTAAATTATTAATTAACAGACTAGCTCATTTAATATATATACAGGCCCTCTTTCATAAATAGATCATCATCCAAATAAACCATTCATAAATATTCTTAATACACAATAATGCATCCCTCATTCTTAAGAAATCTTCCAGATATGTTGGTCTATGCCTGTCTTTGTTGTTCATTTTCGGTCATTAAAGTGCTAATTCGTATCGATATTGTTGAATATATTCTCACTAACTTTGCATCCATTGATAAAAGTATGTACTTCAGAGCGCATATAAATTGTTATTACTGACCATTTAGTGAAGACATGTGTAAAAACATATAAAATGTATCTCATATATATATTTGTGTATATGTAAAATGTGCCAAATATGAATTTACAAATAGATACCTACTTCAATTATTTTCCGACTGACATTGATGTGCTATGCATATATATTCATAGCACATAAATTCACATAAGTCGGAAAATAATTGAACTAGGTATCTATCTGTAAATTTATATTTGGCACATTTTACATTAGCACCGTTTGACCGAGATAAGTGTCTGAAAATTCAAAACGGAATGAAAAAGCTCAACTACAGTACAATATGCTTGGGAATCGTCGGACCATCTTCTGTATAAAGTGCGCAGGCACTAAATACATGGTAACCATAAAAGTACAGCAAAACAATTTAAATGCTAACAGAACATGAATGACGTCGAAATTTTGCACATCTGTCAATTAAAATGTTTCCGTATAAGTCTGTGATAATTAGTGCAGTCTTCCCTTGCATACGAATAAGTGCAGTCATGTAATATAAAAATAAGAATAAACAATCGACACTAGTAAGTTTTAATTGTAATTTTGTCACAGTTCTTACTGTTTTTGATTTTAGCTTATATGCTTGTCGTCTTAGAAAGAAAAGAAACCAAACACCATAACAGATATCAAATAGCATAAACACAACCGTAAAAGATAATACCGCTTTTCAAAACTGTGACGTCACCCATAGACATTTTCGAAACCATATATACGAGGTATAACGATACCGGAAATTTCTGCCAAATTGTTTTCTTTGATATTAATCCGGGCTTACGCGCAGACTCTAGCTATGAACTTGGCGAGACATGAAATTAATTTTTGATACTCCGCAGCGACCAATTATGGCAAAACTATTTTGGTTAAGGAAAACCCCCAGTGTCTGGGTTAACATACAGGTAAACCAGTAGAACGTCGCACATTAAGTCATTCGCCCCGAACAGGACTCGAACACACACAGGAAGACATTAATCGGATTATTCGATAATGTGATATGTATAAACACACACAAGTGTTTAACGAGCATAATACAAAGACACATATGATGTCCTGCGATAAAACAACAACAACAACAAAACGTTATGTATAATAAATAATTAAGCGCATGTTATACTTTCATTGGGTCGCCGAAAACGGTGACCCTTACATTTATGTATGCCTTAAATTTATACTCGTATATTCATTGAAACAACACATGCATCAATTAACAAATGACATTTGTCGACTGCTTCATTTTTTTTTTGGGGGGGGGGGGGGGGGGTCACTTGCGACAGCGCCCATAGTTATGAGAAAGTTGGATTTCGGATGCAAAAAGTATTGATCCTGCAAGACCTTGACAGTAAATGCCTGGGATATATTAGAGCGCGTAAAAATATGTGTTTGTCGTTGGAGATTAGATGCGTCAATTGTGTCTAGGTATGGTTCAAATGTTAACATATATATTGTCATCTGTTTTAATTATATGTTCACATTAAAATATTGTGTAGTCCAGACATACATGAAATGCAGGTTTATGAACAACGCGGCTCAGGACTATCCCTCAATTTACTAAGGGGCAGAAGAAGGGAGAATAATGTTATTACAATGGGTGTTCCACTGGCAATGCATTGTATACTAGGTAGGGGTTTTGCGATATTGGGGTCAGCACCGCCTTCTGAAATCAGGATAACTTTAGAATAGAATCAGATCAAAGGAATAGAGTGTTGACGAAAGCCATTATTATTATTCACGTGCGAGTTTCGCGAAGCCGTTTACTATAGATGGCTTCACGACCAGCTAATAATGGGAATAAATTTTAAACTCAATTTATTTTGGTCGCGTTCCGTAGCACTTATGATCTGTTATTTTAGACCTACTTTGCTTAAACTGCAATTGTATGGAAAGAATGTTATGGTTAATAAAATCGTTTCTATAATCGGATGTTACTGACTGTGTTGTAACCTTTGTCCTAATGTAGAATCTTCCTTAGAAGAGGTGATTGTTTTGCAGATGAAGACTTGCCTTTTTCAGTGCGTTGCGCTACTGATTTACCACAGAGGAATAAAGCGACCATTATTTGCATACATTTAAATACTTAAAAGTAAAACTTACACCATACAAAAGCATCACTTTTCAGTGCTTTGATTTCATAAGTGTTGTAAAAATAGTAGCCAACACACAGAAATACAATGTTGGGTTTATAACAGGTCTTGCTTGTAGTAGACTTCGCAATGTCATGATGAATTTTATTATTTTATTATTCAATAAAAAAGTATCATTTCGAAGTAAACAAGACCGGGATCTACCATACTAGACTCTAACTACATTTACACGTAACAAAACTTACAGGTGAGTTTTGCACTCACACAAAAAACTTAAGGGTTACTTGATAATTTATGGTTGCAATTAGCTAAACAGAACAGAAAAAAAATGCAGGCAACTCTACAAAGTACTTTTAATACTGAAATGTTCGCGTGTTATTTTTAAGCAGAATAATGGAGATATAAGTATGAATGGTATATAAACGGTGTCAAATATTACTGAGTATGTGTACAAATAAATATTCTCTCGGTGCGGTAGTTTATAAAATCTAAATGTTAAAAATCAATACGGTCTGTTCATTTAAGCCACGCCATCGCCTCAAATCTTTTTAAAGACATTTATGTGTGGGGGTTTTTTTTCGTATATTGTTTGCCTAATATAATACTGCGCTTGACAACTGCCTGTTTCGTCTTAAATAAGGAAAATGTATTTATCTTAAATTTCAGTGTAAGATACCTAACTTATCTATAAAAAAGAATTATGCACTTTAGATACTACAAATAAACTTAAGTTTTTGATAAAATGCCGCATCAATGATAAGGTAACGTTATTTTCATTGCTCTTTGACATCCTTGCTTAAAAAATTGGTGTCTTATTTATTTAATTTATACACAAAAAATAAAACAAATATACAATGTGAAAGTTAATTTAAGTGCTTTCGGTTCGTTTTCTTAAAAAGCATACATTAAGGTATTTCAATACTTCAGTTTGTTTCATATTCTGTAAATGATATAGTTTATTTTTCTGACATTTAAATTTTGAGTATTAGCACATCATTTATTCAAAATAATTTCCATTTTTGAATTATTAAATGCTTGTACTTTATTGTCCATTGCATTGTGGAAACATAAGCACGGAAATTGATGCGCAGAAGTTATGATTTAAATATTGAATATAAAATTGAAATCTTACAGTTTAAAAGTTACATTTTTCATTGTGTTTTTACCGTTGTTCTCACAGTGCCATGATTTGTTTCACAACTGGGGAAAATTATTGATTATGTCGACCGGTGAGTTTATTTCTTCTTTCGATTGATATATAGTGTTTTGTATTATTCGCCAAAAAGCTAACTGTTCGAGACCATTTCAAATAGCAGACGGTAGCAAAATGAGCGATGCAGGCAAACAGTGAGCACATCATATTGTTTATCGCGTAAACATTTATAATGCACTGAAAAATATTCAGCGAAATTGTTTACGCAAGACCATTTTAGTAATGGGCAATTTAAAAAAAAATCCAGAGACGTTTTGTAGGTTTTTGATTGGGGCTAAGATAGTTTTTTGAAAAACTTTTATTGCATATGTTTGCTGTTACTTTTGGTAAAAATACTTTTTGTTCATGGGTGAGTGATAGTGTCAGTTAAGAACATAACATGTTTGGTCAAAATGCAGAACTCTTCATCGGAATGAATATAACAAGTTATTTCCAATCATCTCATTAATCTAAATCCGCATTTACCATATTCTGGCTAGTATCACTTGTAAAATACATATATTTTTGTAAAATAAAATAGTCTTAAACCCTGTTTACATGTTTTGTCGACTGTTATTAGAAAATGGAACCGTGACGACCGATAAGAGAACCTGCCATTTGGGATCCAAATGGCTGATAGTGGCATCCGGGTTCATATGCATCTTTATCTCTGACGGAATGCTGTATGCCTACGGCATCTTGTTAGTCAACTTGGTGGAAGCTTTTCAGTCCTCGAGAGCAACGACAGAACTTGTCGCGGCGATATACACTGGGGTATTTGGAATTATGGGTATATCAATACAGTGTACTTTGGGTAGCATAGTATCTAGCCTCGTTAAAATGTGAAAAATTTTAGTTTCATCTAGCAATGTCTTTTAGTAACATTTTATTAGTATCTGAAATGCATAAACGTTCGTTTGAGGCTGATAATTTGTCATTGTCACTTTTCAGAATTTTTGTCAATAACAGAATTACAAAAAAATGTTAATTCATTAAATGTCCTCTTGGTTTGCTTATACAAAGTGTTGAAAAGTACCCAGTGCCAAGTCAATGACCCAGCAAGATATTTGAAAATGTCGTTTACAACCTATTCTCATTTTCCCGCCATCTTTCGACCTTTTGTTTTCATTGCTGCTATTTTTCTTCTTCATTTGTTTGATATCAGCTGTGTTTATACAGAAATTGCATTTAGTGCAATGTAAGTCTTGCAGACCGCATAAGGAATAATTTCTTTATGAAAAACTATAACATCAACTTTTATCTTAGCGTGGCATTTAAAGATGTATTTGTTATGAACATGGACTGCAATGCCAGTACTTTGATTCCTAATGATAAAGTATGAAAAGACAAAAGAAGACTCTTCAGAATGTTGTATTGCTTTTCAGGGCCTCTTTCAGGAAGAATAACAGAAGAATACGGAGTATGCACAGCTGTGATTGCAGGATCTCTCCTGAAAACTGTCGGGCTGATATGTAGCACATTTGTCACACAATTGAATATGCTTTTCCTCACATACGGCATATTGGTTGGTAAGCTCAATTACATTATAAAAATTAAAATTTACACAAGCAATCGGACGGGCAAAGTACCATGTACAACTTATTGCCAGCATTCGGACAAGCAAGAACCATTTACAACTTATTGCCATCATTCGGACAAGCAAATACGCCATTTAGCATATTGCAAGTGGGCTGTAGGAATCTGTCTTAAGTATCATACGAATGACAAAGTGTAATGTAAACACTTGCGCAAATTGCGGGACACTGACACACACCACGCATGTGCCACACCACAGGACACTGATACACACAAAGCGTTTGTTGCGCTGCAAAACATCGAAAAATACAATGCATTTGTCACCTCAGGTCAATGATGTCACACTGCGGAACACTTACACACACAACACATACGTCATACCGCAGGTCACTAATACACAACACCTTGTCACACTGCGGGACACTGATACAGAATACATGTGTCACACTGCGGAAAAAAAAGATACACACTACGCATGTGCCACAACGCAGGACACTGACACAAGTGCAACTCGATTGGGCACATTGCATTCGAAGCTGCCGGCTGAAACACACACAATCACGTAAATTGACACTGCTTACATCGGCATACAAACACAGACACACACATCCTTGACATTGTGCCTCTTAATATAACACCTCTTAACGGACCATTTGGGTAGCCTTATCATTGTTCACACATGCTGTAAATATCACGTGTACCGTCTTACCCTTAAGTGCTTTTAAGAGAATGTATAATTTAAGAATCCTGAAACACTACTTAAGACAGAAAACAGACAAGGACTCGTTCGTTCACTCGTACAATCTTACTTTCAGCAACAGGTAAAATCTTAAGAAAACTGAGACCGCGCATTCGGTCAGTTTCTAACTTTCCGAGTGATCGTTGATTGGGTTAAGTATACATCTCCATATGCATTTTGGCGCTCGTCAGCACTTCTCCCGTCATTACTTTTTCAACAGTCATGGCAAGTCTCCGTCTGGACCATGTAGTAAGACGCAAACTTCCGGAGCGATATAACCGGCCACAATAGCTCAGGTGAGGTGGTAGAGCGTCGGCTTTCGGATCATGAGGTCGTGGGTTCAAACCCCGGCCGGGTCAATCCAAAGACTTTAAAGTTGGAAGTAGTGGCTTCCCTCCTAACGCTCGGGGCTATGAGGAAAGCATTACGCCTGACTCGACGGTGTCAGTATAACGGACCTGCCGGGTTAAGTCCCTGGGCACCTCATAAGTGCCCCTGTGCTATAATGACAGAAATGTCGCTGCAGAGTACCGGCAAAAATGCCAGCAAATCCAAATCCCAATCCGGAGCGATATACTGAAACATACAACAAAAAGCAAGCTGCAGTAAAACGATTCCAAGAGGCCTGTCCTGGAATCAAGAGGAGTTTGAAATTGTCTGGGTTTTTATGTCCGATGTGTATACGCCACGGTTGCCCAAGTTGAAATGATTCATTTTCCAAGAATTCCCTCTTATATACCCCATTAGAATGCTGGTACCCGATAATTTATGATGAAGAAAGAACAAAATGCTTACTAGAGTTTGATATGGGCACATGCTTAACATCTATAATGTGACCTACAAGCCGCCAATGTAAATTATTATTATTTATAAATTGGAAAATGAATCAATTGGATTATTATTTATTATCATTATTATTATTATTATTATTATTATTATTATTATTATTATTATTATTAATAATAATAATATTATTATTATTATAATTATTATTATTATTACTATTATTATAATTATAATTATAATTATTTTATTTTAATATATTGACTATTTTAAAATAAATATCAATGCATCACATGTGTAATAAGTTTCTGAAAGTGAGGTTCATTTAACATTTTTCTTAAAGTGCACTATTTATGCCATTTTTAAGAATTATTGTTCATGGACAATTATTTGACTACATCGTTCATTTGGTATGCTACGTTTTGTTTCAGGATTGGGAGACAGTCTTAAAACCATTGCAAGCTTTTATGCTGTTATCTCAAACTTTCACGACAACAGGACACTTGCAAACGGCATAGCATATTGTGGCACAGGTACAAGCATAAAAATAAGAGTGCAATACAATGCACTTGTGGCACTTTTTGTGTCGTTTTCTGTATTAAACTTTTGTATATTTTAACTGATTCCTTAAGAATTGGTAATCAGCAAAACTTGCTGTTACTTAGCATTTGTTAGATGTGGTATCCGAGAGGTTGCTTATAAATACGTGTCACTGTATCCGACACCTTTTCTGGAAAGTCCAGGCAAAATTGCTGCATCAGATCATATTTAGTTTGAATTAAAGTCATAATTATAACACTACATTACTTTAAATTTGCCTGTTTCGAAATCTTGTAATAAGCATGATGGGGGTTCATATAAAAATATATACCGGCATCAGACATAGACATAACCCGAATGATAACTTAATCTTAAAAGTAAATGGTTAGTAGTAGTGTACGCTACAATTTAACAGATTTCATGGGCTCATGGGAACTTTTCAGTTTAAATTAATTTTATTATTTGCATGGGAGAAAAGAAAAGTGTCTCAATAATCGGATACCACTTTTAAGTGACGCCTGTGTGGGGTCTGATGTGGTCTTGTACCGTGGTTAATGGACAAATACTGATTTTTTTATCTGTTTATATAAACATTTATATATACCAATTATGCTGCGCTTACCTTATGCTCACTTTAAGGGATATTTAACATTGCAATTAATGAAACAAGGGTGAACGGAGAAGCTGGCTCTGTCTCATATTTGCCCACGAAATTTATATTGGCTAAGTATCAGCACTATTAATGACTGTTAAATTAAGCATTCAATCCAATCATTGTCAGTGTAAAGCACGTGGTCAATGGTTAACCTGCCAAAAGAACATGTGCGATTTTTTGTGATATGTGCGTTTTGTGATACTTTTGTCAGCCTTAAAGCAAATATAGTCGTGGTTAGAAACTAAAAGCAACTAATAGGGGATGAGTAATGTGCAACCGTAAACTGCCTTTTGACACCACGCTTCACTGAAGAATCTTAATTGCGTGATTATTTTTCCATGTATTTCTCTCACTTTCCGTTAACTTACAACGAGCTTCACTTATTATTAGCGTCTGAATCTTAATCTTTATTTATTTGAGAGTTTGCACATCTTGTCAGGAAAAGACGTTGGAGTAATACAAAACATCGTAAAGATCAATTAACGTGTCTCAGATGTTCATGTTTCACTCGTTGGCTATGATCATTTCATTCCACTGTTGGGCGGTAATCTTTTTCGCCTCGTATGTATCATTACGCTTGCCTACCTCGCTGGAAAAAAAAATATTTAGAGCGCCAGAACAGCTGCGATGTAACAAAAATCAAAATTATCTAGCAGAATTCTATCTTTAAAGCCAGTGCGAGAAGCAAACACCAGAGCATGCATAATGCTTCATTAACTGTATACACTATACTGTGTTGCTTTGTCCACTTTCAGGTATCGGGATGATTGTTTTTTCGATATTAACACAATTCTTGGTCGACACGTACGGTTGGAGAGGAACATTCCTCATGCTGGCGGGATTGAACCTTCAGGGCGTTGTCTGTGGATTTGTTCTGATGATATCCGGTCAATTCACAAACTTAAACCGTAAAACCAAGGGTCACAACTCGTTTCCATACTGCTGCCTGAAAACATCAGATACCCAAGACGAAACTGAACGTTGTAAATTAAGAATTTTAGACGACCTTCGTGACATTGTTTGGAACAATAGCAAATTTTTCGCGTATTTAGTGTTAATTTGTTGCGGTGGCTCTGGATATATTATACCTTTTCATTTTCTCCCAGATCAAGCGACTACGCTTAACATTCCAAAACACAACATAGCCTGGCTGTTGACAGCTATAGGTAATACCAACCGTATTATGTTAAAGATATAATGTCTGAAGCTGTTGTTTTACCTTATCCATACAAGTTTTGAAAAGGTAAAATAACTCTGAAGCGTATTCGTCGATAATATTCAAGAGGGTAAATGTAAAGAAAGAAAAAGACCGGCGCGATGTTAACAGTAAAATTCCAGCTTGACCAATGTTATGATTTTTTAAAATAAGAACTGTTTATGTAACTAAAACTTTCAGCTCATGTTGTGCGTGTCGAATTTCATGCATATTATATAACAATGAAATTAAGTCTAGATGTTTATAACATCTCTACATCATGCAACGCATTTCATTAGTTTTAATTGTTACATTTAGAGTGCATCGTATCTTTAGACGTTAGACCTATTTAGCTGACCTAAAATGCTGTATTGGTTTAAAGTGCTGTTCTGCATTAGATATTATGTGATATGTAAATATTGGACCATACAATTTAACAATGGACGCATACGAAGATCTCACATTACTATATTTAAGAATATATAATTTGTAGGCATTGCCAATATTATTAGCCGTGTTGTCTTCGGCATCCTGGGCGACAGGGCAGGAGTCAGCCGACTTCTCTTGCTCTCCATTGTTGTCTTTTTGGCTGGCATCGGTACCACATTGTCCGTCCTCCTCAACAACTTTGCTGCCAAGATGTTGTATAGTTGCTTGTTTGGCTTCGTCATCGGTAATTTCTATTTTGTATACAAAGCTACGTTATACGGCAGCTTAAACAGTTTAGAGGTGCTACCATTAACTTAAGTTGATTTTATCAATGAAATTACTTATCTCTTGTCGGTGAAACGCTCTTTTACTGATGTAACAATTTAGGTTTTTAAATGTGCAAACAAATAATTTTAATTGCTATGTTATAGGTAAACCTGATATTGGGATAATATTTGGATGTCTTTTATCAATAAGGTGGTTATTTTACCTTGATCGGAGTTATTGTTCGTGACCTTGTCGGAACCGACAAGCTTGCTCTGGCATATGGTCTCCACGAGATGGCAGTATGCGCTGGGATTTCTGTCGGTGGACCTATAGGCGGTAAGTTTGTTCTGGCCTTTTGGAGAGTCAAATAAAAGTATACAGTGAGGCTTACAACAAACTTTTCCTGACTCTTTTATTAAGTGTTAAAACATGGTTTCGTGCTTGGCACCGTGTTCGATGTGAATCACATTATATTCATCTTTACATTACTGTTTTCTTTTGAAAAATGTTTTAACTGTTGTTGTACAATAAACGTGGATGCGTCAAATCTGATTAAAAACGGAAATAGGAAGAGATTTAAAAACATTTCATGTAAAATAAAGTTTGGAGTCTAATGTTTACTTCAATATCTTGTTGAAACTATTGCAGACAATGGCATTTCTTCTGATAAATACGAAGAAAATCATTCTATTTGCTTTCTGTTATACACACAACATAAACTGCATGAATAAATCGAGAGGGTGAGCAATTGTATTTAAGCTGAAATGGAAACGATATATATATATATATATATATATATATATATATATATATATATATATATATATATATATATAAACGGTATACTATCGGATTGAAAATAAAATATAACTTCAGTAAATGAATAAATTTACGGATTTACTGATTAAATTAACGGTTCCTATAGGCCACATTTACGATAAAACCGCAATCCAATTGACCCCTTTCGCGTTTTCATTTGTGATATTTTTTCCCGAATTTGAAAAAGAAGCTGCGACTATTTATTGTTTTAATCAGTATGTGAATATTCAATTAAACCGTATAATATTTTAACAAACTTTGAATGAAACTAGCTTATATCAGGTATGTCAGTTGATATGCTGGACATTAACATAAAAAAGACATACTTATAAAGGTTTTAGCGTTTACTTTTTACAGGTCTTATTTTTGACAAGACGGGCAGCTACATGCCGACGTTTGTTTTTGCGGGCGCAATGATGATTCTCGGAGGAGTCATTGGATTCATCATAGAGGGAAGCATGAAGAGGAAAACAATTTCTTCAGACGATTCAGTGACGCGACAGGAGAGTCCTCAATCTTCTAGTGCAAATATGTAGTTGCCGGTAGAAATTAAGTGGAAATTTGTCATACTACCCGTGCAGAACTTTGGTACTTTGTGTCTATAGCCGATGATTTTATATAAAGAGCAGCGCTATGATGTATAAATGTATGTAAATTCACAAAGTTCCGTTTACAGGTCTTATTTTTGACAAGACGGGCAGCTACATGCCGACGTTTGTTTTTGCGGGCGCAATGATGATTCTCGGAGGAGTCATTGGATTCATCATAGAGGGAAGCATGAAGAGGAAAACAATTTCTTCAGACGATTCAGTGACGCGACAGGAGAGTCCTCAATCTTCTAGTGCAAATATGTAGTTGCCGGTAGAAATTAAGTGGAAATTTGTCATACTACCCGTGCAGAACTTTGGTACTTTGTGTCTATAGCCGATGATTTTATATAAAGAGCAGCGCTATGATGTATAAATGTATGTAAATTCACAAAGTTATACTAGTTACCGACGGACATATTAAAAGATGACGTTCTATGCGATGATCTAAAATGGCATATTGTTGAAGGAGTAAATCCAAAAAACCACAAAAGTACCAATACTTTTTTATTTATGTCTCTCTTTCAAAAGTTCTATATTCTCAAATAACAAAAAAATAAAAAATAAAGCTGCGGTAGCCTGTGGCCCGTATTCACCAACCATTTCAGTCCAGAATATCTTCAAATGTATTTAGCTACACGTCTGTATTCCAGTATGACACCTTAACTTTCAGCTTAAAATCACATTGAACATTCATAAATAAGCTTATTTTTTATGGTATGAAAATTGTGACGTGAGCTTAGGTCATGACTTAGGCTTCAGAATGGTTGGTGCATGCGGGCCTATGACTGGTCAATAAGTTTAGTAGGAAAATCGAGACATATCATAAATTGATATTTAACTAAATCGCACATAACGGCATGCATCATCCGCAGTAATCTAAGACCTGAGTTGTGTGCATGATAATGGAATTATTTTAATTTTCATATGAAATGACACAAGGCAAAAGCTGAAACCACAATTGCTTATTTCAAACTGGTTGTATACAACTTGAAAGTCTTCATGTCATTCAAAACATATTACTATATTCTTTTTCTCTTCATACAGTTATTACTTTATAATACATTGAATACATATTGGCAAAACAATCAATGTGATCAATAACCGTTATAAATGCTTTCTCTTTTGTTACGTGTAGAAAGTGGCCCGCCCTTTATAACATATTATATAAACTAGATCAAGCCATGACAATATTGGATCAAGATTTTCTTGGCTGATGTACATTTATAAAAAAGTAAATATTAGCCGGAGTCTAAAATTTTATAGTAGGTAAATCATCATATCTTTATAAAAAAAACTAAACTATTTATTTGGATTTAAGAAATTGCGACTGTTTCATTCAAACTTCAACAACAGAAACAAGCGGTAAAAATGGTAGATTTTGATAAGCACATTCATTTAGCTTACATTTCCTAGTGGGTAATACATTTTCTGATTGTGATATTTCACTGTACAAACACAACACTTTTGAGGCATTTTAAATTCATTTAAAGTATACATCACAATTGGTTTATGTCACTTGCTTATAGTAGGGTATATTTGCAAACATTAACAATTAATCTATACCTCTTAAGAAATTACTGTCTGTGATTTTAACTTGTGTTAGATATAGTAGATTTATATTTTTCAAATGCATGTTGTTAAAAGTAAAATATGAGCGGTCAAGTACTCCATGGCTAACCGTAATATGTTAAACAAATTAGATCATAGAGTCGTATTGAACATGTAATTACACAAGTGAAAAGAAGACTCAATTGCTTCACAAAATAAAAGTTTGCAATTAAGCTGAATATGTTCTGTATTAAGAAAAAGGGTTGATAGGTTTGATTCACCAAAGTACCGGTATACTTGGTGTCAACTGAGATAAGTAACTTGAAGCCATTATGGTAACGGTATGGCTCAGACAGTATCAGATCTACATTATGGTGCAAGATGCATTTATTGTATTATCATTTATTTAATCTATTGATAATCTAACCAAGCATATAACAGTGGCCACCAAAATTGTTTCCAGACCATAAAGCCATCTACTTATTACCATAAATACATTCCGGGGACGTGAGGGATCAAAGACTAAATAAAGGCATATTAATATCCTGGGCCATTTCTGGACAATGTTGGACAGGAAGTCATTATTGCTATAATTGGTCACACATATTACACTTTTATTACGTCTAAGTAAAGGGTCGCCATGTCCAAATGTCTCTCAGATTTACTGTTTGCGGCAAATGTTGAAATTGTTATCGTCTCTGTTCCAATTCGTCTCAGACCAAGTTTGTTTGATTGTTTGTCGGTAATAAATGACCTGTACAATCCTTCTTCTGACAGAATGGTAGCCTCAGTGCTTGTTTCTACCGAAAGAACAGTCGCTATAGCAGTCTTCAATAGAACCTTGCATGACGTCTGTTTAGTAGATGAGTGCAAAACAGCAGTTTCCGGGCGTGCGTATGATACTTCCAGTTTCGTCTGAGGTGGATGTTGTCCGCCTGTGCTTGTCTGACTAATACTTGTATGATGCTTCTTGCTACATTTTTGGCATCTACGTCAGATTGGTCACGCGGTGTTTCGCAAGGAAATTGTCGCACAATTTACGGCTTTTTGCGACTTTTTTCCGGGAGGTGGCGTCCTTGTATTTCGTGCAATCAGTGGAAAGATGCGACATATAGCAAAATACACACTTCACTTCCCTGTACGGTACATCGTTTGCCTGTCGCCTGGGTTTGTGCCTTGTACCAGCGTAAAAAGCGGCTGTAATCAGTCAGCTACTGATCCAATTGTCGGTCCGCTTGCTTCTTGAATACCGCCGATCTTTCTACTTATAGCTTCTTTGCACATCGCGCAACCTGCAGCTGTAATTTCCGTGATCACATGCTAAGTTCCGTCGTACTTCTGCGGAGGTTTGTCTAACAATATCGGAACGAGAAGACTACCAAATGTATCCTGATCCTGGCCGAAAGATTTTTGTCCCCGGATGTTAGTCTCCATTTTATCATGAAAGTTCCTGAGACTATGTAGTGAATTTCTCGGCGAGGGAATTTGCAACAAAGCTTGCATTCTAGCAAGAATAGTTTTGTTTTCTTGTCTATATCTGGGTTTTTTTTTCAAAAGCTCTTATGCTCGGGCGTAATTTGCATTCGTCAGAGCAAACCCATCAATAGTACGGGCTGCACCAGAAACAAGTTGTGCCTTCAAATATCCAATTCTTTGTAAATGCAAATTTAAAAGAACGGAAATGCATCCCAAAATGATTGCCAGTTGAGAATATTTCTGTCGAATGTAGACAAAGTAAGCTTATGTAACTTATGAAACTGAGAACTCACCAAGTTGAATGAAGGATGGCTTCCGGAAGCAAAAGAAAACGGCATAATTTTGCATGTGGCGGCTATTGTTGAATTTCTGCCGGTAGGGTCGATGGCTCAGTTGTTGTGGCGGTTTCCGGCAGCTGTTCCAGGGTGTTTGGTTGAGAGGGGGCTGTTGCAGATATCTCGTCTCTGTAACTTCGTAGACGGTCAAGATAAATATCCAAGTTGAGAGTATATTATTCGGTCCAAATTATTTCTTCATCCATGTGTTCCACGTCAGTTTGTACAATGATCTTTTCATAAAGACTCTCCAATAAAGATGCATTTCTTTCCAGCGTTGAAAATATGGTTCTTAATTCCATCACCGCGTTGTCTGATTTTAAGAAGTCAAATCTTTCCAAAAGACACGAGATCACTGCCCTGTGCGCGGGCCGCATTGATGTAAGTTTTTGTAGATTCAGTTTTCCTTCAGTCATGGCATCAAAATGTCAGAAAATGTCGTAATGTGGTTGCAAATAAACCAACACTTCATTCAAGGTTCGACCTTATAATTTGCTCTAACAGAAAAATACATGGCAACTACAATAACAAAGCAAGAAAAACTTCCTTCACTGTACTGGATTCCTAAGCTGCACAAAACACAAGTCACAATTCATAGCTAATTCCAGCTCAAGCATCAACACTGACACATCTAATCAACTTGCGTCTTGCATTACAGCCGTGTTATCACGTTCTTAAATATTTTGAAAATGTGTATAAAAATTCAGAAATGATCATTTTTGGTCTATTAAACATTTTCAGAAGTTTTAGACAAGTTTCTTACTTTAAATTTCATTGCTCTGTAGTATATACTTATGATTTCTTTAAACTGTACTCTTCTTTACTTCATGATTTAATTAAGACCAAAATAATTAATCTTATTGAATAAAAACATTTGCTTGAGAGCAACGTCTGTACATTACATGTAATGAAAGTAATCCGTTTTTACCAACTCTTTCTTAAAAAGTTTTACTATGTGGGCTTCTGCGAATGTCTGTGAAGCCCCACGTTTCCTATCAGGCAATATTTACATACAAATGCTGTGACACTTTATTTGGACAATTAACTAGTATTCCTATGGGATGGTAGATCGTCGGCTTGCGGATCGGGAGGTCGTGGGTTCGAACCCCGGCCGGGTCTAACCAAAGAGTTTAAAGTTGGTAGTAGTGGCTTCCCTCCTAACGCTCGGGGCTAAGGGGACAGCATTACGCCTGACTCGTCGGTGTCAGTATAATGGACCGGCCGGTCAAAGATGACAACCAAACAAAAAGGCTTGTTTGTTGTCACTTAATTCCATACTACCTCCGAGGACAATTTCCGAAAGTGTAATATCATATTCTGGATGCCTCAGGAAAAAAATAATCATGTCAGTTAAAAGTTTGACCAGCCCTCTACTGACACAGGACGCCAATCAGAGTCGCGCATTAGAACATTAATATGTTCTGTCCATAGTTGGTTACACTATCTTGATTTCGCTATCAACGTATATTTTGCGAGCTGAGAAACTGAATAGTCATTAACCATCGCCTAGCCAGGTTACGCACATTTTCTTCTACGATGGCAAAACCGGATTAAGTTTGTTTTGGATATCAATTTTGCAATGCAAACCTTACAAAAATAAATTCTTCGTATCTTTGTGTTATCTTAAAAAGAACCCTGATGTAACAAGTCAAACTGCCACATAATGCAATCCGATCAATGTTTACTGATGGGATGATAAATAACAAGTTATAGTATAATTGCATTCCCTTCAAATCCAAATACTATTTTTCTTAGTTTGTTAACCTGCTCACTTGGGTAACATTTTTTAATATTTAGATATTCATCGCAGTGACACAACTGTCAAAGAATAGTCATTATAACAACATTAGTTTTAAAGAAGGAAGAAGAATGACACGCGAGTCAGGTAGAAAAATAAGAAAAAGATAAATAAGAAATAAAAGAAATAACGACATAAATGCATAAATAAATTTACTTATAATAAAAATTATCTATAAACTACACAATTACAGGAAAAAAACTTGATAGTGATAGAGAAGGAGAAAAAGAAAAAGACAGATATATTAATAAATATATAAAAATGCTCAACTCTTCCGATGAAGATTTTGTCCCCATTTTGTATTCTAGTGTCAAATATTTCGTTTCAGGTGTATAACTGTATACGGCACGGTTTGAAACAAAATAGTTAAAAAACAAACATCCTCCGTCACGATATCTACACTATTTCTGACGGGTTACCTGGTAATAGTTAGGATATTTAAATATTTATTTGGCCATAGTCTCCGAGATATGTATGCTATGATCACGTTCATTAAACGTGCACATTAAAGTTGATCTAAACCACGCTGCAGAGTGTAAACAAAAATTTGTAAATACACTAGAAAACTAAACTTCGAATTAGAATTATACTAATTTCGATAAAAATGGATAGAAGAAATAATTCAGATAAAGACAAAGGTAAGTGATATGGTATAAAGTGCATGTAAATGCAGACGGACTTTTACTTTTCCAAAGCACTTATTTTCTTCTTGAGGCATTTGCAAAGTTGTTATTATGATTCTGTATCAGTTTGTTATCCGGCAAAATGTTAAGACATCGCGCTCAATCGTGAAGTACACAAACGTTACTTCAACTTTGTCACATATTCTTATTCAAAATACTATATACAGTGAAACCTCTCCACAGCAACATTTCGCGAAGGCACAGAAAACTGTTGTTGCTGAGAGTTGTTGATGTGCAGAAGCCATCATTGATGCTCATTTAAAATACCTTAAATAAAACATTATTTTAATTCAACATTATTTATGTATGTTAATAAGTAAAATATAATATCACATATTCATAATTTAGTTAATATTTTTAAAATATATGAACGAGAAGAGCATGCAAACGTTCACAGTGTATTTCGAAACACAGTAAAAATCCTTATTAGTAGAATCTGATAAGTCTATAATAAATAGGAGTTAAAATTAAGCAAACTATTTAAATGAAACTAAACACTAAAGATATGAATGTAGATAAATGCATTAATACTTATTCAGCATAAATTGGAATTGTAAGCTGCAGATTAAAAGTGATCATTGTCTTTTACTTTTCATACAAAAACACCAATAGGTTTTTTGTGGATTAAATAAACACATAAATAGTAACAAGTGTCAATAAATTGAGTTTTTTTCTTTCTATAAGAACTATTTTGAAACAAGGTTATCAGGTGTTTTTCACACAAAACTGATTACCTGTAAAAAGACACTGGATTAGCACCTATGTTAAATCAGTCAACCATGATTCCTTTCAAAAGTGTGATAGCTCCCCACGTAGCCCTCGTGTGGTACTTAGCAGAGGTTAGTAGTACCTTTAGAGAAATATTTGAATTGCCATTTAGCTTTACCCAGAAGTGGTGCTGCTCAGAGGTTCAAATGTACTGAAAACTTATGTGGGGGATCAAAATGTTGCTGATTAGAGGCTGTTGCTGCTCAGATGTGCCTTTTGAAGAGGTTTTATTGTAATTCTCAAATTGCATGTTTTAATTATTTAACCTCCGGTCAACGATTACATGTTTAGAAGGGTGATTGGTTTTAAAAGTGTTTTTACTAGGGATGTAAATCGAATCCCAAAACGATATTCGAATATTCGGAACGTGTATTCGAATCATATTCGAATATTCGGAACGAATTTATATCATAGTGGCATATAACACGGTAATTTTCCATTACATTCAATGTGTTTATTCATTGTAAAATGTTTATTTATGACCACAATTTACATTGCTAGCCTTACTTAATGCAGAAGCGGCTGTAGATTTATGATTTTAGCATAGCATTTGATTTTAAAACGACGATTTCTTCTTTTTGAAATACAAACGGCAATATAATGAATCCGCCATTATCCTGTTTATAGTGAAGGACCAGACGGGGCGTTTCTTTACTTGTTCAGCGGTAGTTTGCAAGAAAATACTGTCAGTGAAGAATGCCAGTAAATGCGTAAACAATGTCATTGCTACTTAACAATTATTATTATTATTATTATTATTATTATTATTATTATTATTATTATTATTATTATTGAAACTCTTATAAAAACAATAAAGTAACCAATCAATGTTAAGATGACCTGCAAAGTCCCGTATAATATATACATTATTAATTAGTCACCTTAAACTTGGGTGTCTTTTTGTTACGTGTTGTACTTCGTGTAATAACCTTTACAATTTAAAGGCATTTTGTGAAATTAATTACTTATTTGTATTAACATATGGCGCATTTAAGGGGCTACTTATCGATTTAATAAAACCATATCATAATTTTATTAGATGAAACTGTACAACACATGCAAAATAGCTCACAATTTTAATATTTTACTCTACTAACCGCAAACAATGTAAAACAACAAACAGTCAATTATGTTTTGTGAACTAACCTTATAAAATACATTAATGATTAAAGGCGGCATTTTCAAAAGGACAAACTGCAGGTGATACTGGATCGACTGTAAGACAATTAGGCAAAACCACGAAGGTTTTATGAAGGAAAATCGCTCAAGTGTACAGCCAATTAATGGTCTTGATTGGTTGGTGGTCGGATCGATGTTTAATTGTGATTGGCTGATATCGCTAAGGGCGTTAATCCGAAGCCATAACATGTCAATTAGAGACATTTAGTTACCAATACACAATCGCTCAAGTGTACAGCCAATTAACGATCTTGATTGGTTGGTGGTCGGATTGATGTTTAATTGTGATTGGCTGATATCGCTAAGGGCGTTAATCCGACGCCATAACATGTCAATTAGAGACATTTAGTTACCAATACACAAGTGACAATTACGAACCTGCTCGCCATATGCCTATGGGTGAAAGGCGAATGTAAACAAAACCATTTGATGACGATAATTACTGCGATTGGCTAGTGTCAAGATTACCTGACTGTTGATAAATTGATGCAGTACCAACCAATATATATATAAAGAATGATTAAAATTGTAAGCTCGTGAGTTTTAAGTGTGTTATGTAAACCTATGACGAACAATTAAAAAAGTATGTAGATTTACATTTTTGTTATTTGGAGAGAATGAAGCAAAAACAAAGAACAGAAAATCGCGGTGACAAAAAATAACAGATGTCGCGGTATTATACAGAATAAAATAACAAGTATGAAGTAGAGTGACAAAAACAGAAAGTGTTTGCAATTAAAGTTTGTTTGACAGTGATCTAGTTGTGCTTTTAAAAAATAAAAGGCGTTCTCAGCTTCTGGTGGACTGTTACCAATATGTAAAGCCTTATATAATGTATTTATTACACACTATCCTGACCGAAGCTGGGTAGAGTCAGTGTTACGTAATTGCTGCAGCTAATTGCCGCAGCACTGAACTGACATGTGTGTTTATTGCAATTTGGCAACTCTTTCCACAGCTGTATGGTGATGTGGGTGATGTGACTGGGTCTAAGTGGGAGAGGGGGCAGAGAAGGAGCTGTGCGCGGTAAGGTGATTTCATGCTGTTAACCGGATGGCAATTCGTTATCAGGAGACATGACCCACCCCCTCTATCTTAGAGCGAACGCGATTACATATCGCTAGGGTCTTAAGTCGCTGGGGACACTACGATCAACTAAAGAAATGTCTTTCAGGGTTCCTTCGAACTTAACAAAAGTGGAATAAAAATTATAAAGTATTCGAATCTCAAAATCTCTATTCGAATAGCGACTTGATATTCGAATATTCGAATATTCGAATATTCGAATATTCGTTAACATCCCTAGTTTTTACATGTGAGAATCAGAACGGACAGTTGATGGTATTTAAGAATTGTTTTTCTTATGTATAAACAACTAAGGGCTTACTTTAAAATACTATCAACAGCATTATAAACTTGACATTTTTATCATATAAATTCATGTTCCTAATAAAATATTCCAACAAGAAAATGTCGATGCAGAGCGTCAAAGTCGCCGAAATATTATATAAAAATGAATGTTGTAAACAGAGCATTCAACAAAAGAAAATGTTTTCGCAACGCAGTTGCATATATGAGCCTTGACAATCTTATACCTCAGACCAACATTTAAATTATTAATTAACATACTAGCTCATTTAGTATATATACAGGCCCTCTTTTATAAATAGATCATCATCCAAATAAACCATTCATAAATATTCTTAATACACAATAATGCATCCCTCATTCTTAAGAAATCTTCCAGATATGTTGGTCTATGCCTGTCTTTGTTGTTCATTTTCGGTCATTAAAGTGCTAATTCGTATCGAATTGTTGTATATATTCTCACTTACTTTGCATCCATTGATAAAAGTATGTACTTCAGAGCGCATATAAATTGTTATTACTGACCATTTAGTGAAGACATGTGTAAAAACATATAAAATGTATCTCATATATATATTTGTGTATATGTAAAATGTGCCAAATATGAATTTACAAATAGATACCTACTTCAATTATTTTCCGACTGACATTGATGTGCTATTCATATATATTCATAGCACATGAATTTCAGTCGGAAAATAATTGAACTAGGTATCTATCTGTAAATTTATATTTGGCACATTTTACATTAGCACCGTTTGACCGAGATAACATTAAGTGTCTGAAAATTCAAAACGGACTGAAAAAGCTCAACTACAGTGCAATATGCTTGGGAATCGTCAGACCATCTTGTGTATTAAGTGCGCAGGCACTAAATACATGGTAACCATAAAAGTACAGCAAAACGATTTAAATGCTAACAGAACATGAATTACGTCGAAATTTTGCACATCTGTCAATTAAAATGTTTCCGTATAAGTCTGTGATAATTAGTGCAGTCTGCCCTTGCATACGAATTAGTGCAGTCATGTAATATAAAAATAAGAATCAACAATTGACACTAGTAAGTTTTAATTGTAATTTTGTCACAGTTCTTGCTGTTATTGTTTTTAGCTTAATTGCTTGTCGTCTTAGAAAGAAAAGAAACCAAACACCATAACAGATATATCAAATATCATTGAAAAAGCATAAACACAACCATCAAAGATATGACCGCTTTTCAAAAGTGTGACGTCACCCCATAGACATTTTCGAAACCATATATATAAATTTAAGGCATATATAAATGTAAGGGTCACCGTTTTCGGCGACCCAATGAAAGTTTAACATGCGCTTAATTATTTATTATACATAACGTTTTGTTGTTGTTGTTGTTTTATCGCAGGACATCATATGTGTCTTTGTATTATGCTCGTTAAACACTTGTGTGTGTTTATACATATCACATTATCGAATAATCCGATTAATGTCTTCCTGTGTGTGTTCGAGTCCTGTTCGGGGCGAATGACTTAATGTGCGACGTTCTACTGGTTTACCTGTATGTTTACCCAGACATTGGGGGTTTTCCTTAACCAAAATAGTTTTGCCATAATTGGTCGCTGCGACGTATTAAAAATTAATTTCATGTCTCGCCAAGTTCATAGCTAGAGTCTGCGCGTAAGCCCAGATTAATATCAAAGAAAACAATTTGGCAGAAATTTCCGGTATCGTTATATATTCATCGAAACAACACATGCATTAATTAACAAATGACATTTGCGCCCAACTTGTGCACATGTTTGCTTATTGTCGACTGCTTCATTTTTTTTTTTGGGGGGGGGGGGGAGGGGCGGGGGTGTCACTTGCGACAGCGCCCATAGTTATGAGAAAGTTGGATTTCGGATGCAAAAAGTATTGATCCTGCAAGACCTTGACAGTAAATGCCTGGGATAAATTAGAGCGCGTAAAAATATGTGTTTGTCGTTGGAGATTAGATGCGTCAATTGTGTCTAGGTATGGTTCAAATGTTAACATATATATTGTCATCTGTTTTAATTATATGTTCACATTAAAATATTGTGTAGTCCAGACATACATGAAATGCAGGTTTATGAACAACGCGGCTCAGGACTATCCCTCAATTAACGTGATATAGATTATCAAGTAACCCTTAAGTTTTTTGTGTGAGTGCAAAACTCACCTGTAAGTTTTGTTACGTGTAAATGTAGTTAGTGTCGCGTATAGTAGATTCCGGTCTTGTTTACTTCGAAATGATACTTTGATATTAAATAATAAAATAATAAAATTTATCATGACATTGCGAAGTCTACTACAAGCAAGACCTGTTATAAACCCAACATTGTATTTCTGTGTGTTGGCTACTATTTTTACTACACTTATGAAATAAAAGCACTGAAAAGTGATGCTTTTGTATGGTGTAAGTTTTACTTTTAAGTATTTAAATGTATGCAAATAATGGTCGCTTTTTTCCTCTGTGGTAAATCAGTTGCGCAACGCACTGAAAAAGGCAAGTCTTCATCTGCAAAACAATCTCCTCTTCTAAGGAAGATTCTACATTAGGACAAAGGTTACAACACAATCAGTAACATCCGATTATAGAAACGATTTTATTAACCATAACATTCTTTCCATACAAACGCAGTTTAACCAAAGAAGGTCTAAAATAACAGATCATAAGTGCTACGGAACGCGACCAGAATAAATTGAGTTTAAAATTTATTCCCATTATTAGCTGGTCGTGAGGCCATCTATAGTAAACGGCTTCGCGACACTCGCACGTGATTTGTTTCACAACTGGGGAAAATTATTGATTATGTCGACCGGTGAGTTTATTTCTTCTTTCGATTGATATGTAGTGTTTTGTATTATTCGCCAAAAAGCTAACTGTTCGAGACCATTTCAAATAGCAGACGGTAGCAAAATGAGCGATGCAGGCAAACAGTGAGCACATCATATTGTTTATCGCGTAAACATTTATAATGCACTGAAAAATATTCAACGAAATTGTTTACGCAAGACCATTTTAGTAATGGGCAATTTAAAAAAAAATCCAGAGACGTTTTGTATGTTTTTGATTGGGGCTAAGATAGTTTTTTGAAAAACTTTTATTGCATATGTTTGCTGTTACTTTTGGTAAAAATACTTTTTGTTCATGGGTGAGTGATAGTGTCGGTTAAGAACATAACATGTTTGGTCAAAATGCAGAACTATTCATCGGAATGAATATAACACGTTATTTCCAATCATCTCATTAATCTAAATCCGCATTTACCATATTTTGGCTAGTATCACTTGTAAAATACATATATTTTTGTAAAACAAATTAGTCTTAAACCCTGTTTACATGTTTTGTCGACTGTTATTAGAAAATGGAACTGTGACGACCGATAAGAGAACCTGCCATTTCGGATCCAAATGGCTGATAGTGGCATCCGGGTTCATATGCATCTTTATCTCTGACGGAATGCTGTATACCTACGGCATCTTGTTAGTCAACTTGGTGGAAGCTTTCCAGTCCTCGAGAGCAACGACAGAACTTGTCGCGGCGATTTACACTGGGGTATTTGGAATTATGGGTATATCAATACAGTGTACTTTGGTTAGCATAGTATCTAGCCTTGTTAAAATGTGATAAATTTTAGTTTTATCTAGCAATGTCTTTTAGTAACATTGTATTAGTATCTGAAATGTATAAACGTTCGTTTGAGGCTGATAATTTGTCATTGTCACTTTTCAGAATTTTTGTCAATAACAGAATTACAAAAAAGTTAATTCATTAAATGTCCTCTTGGTTTGCTTATACAAAGTGTTGAAAAGTACCCAGTGCCAAGTCAATGACCCAGCAAGATATTTGAAAATGTCGTTTATAACCTATTCTAATTTTTCCGCCATCGTTCGACCTTTTGTTTTCATTGCTGCTATTTTTTTTTTCTTCATTTGTTTGATATCAGCTGTGTTTATACAGAAATTTCATTTAGTGCAATGTAAGTCTTGCAGACCGCATAAGGAATAATTTCTTTATGAAAAACTATAACATCAACTTTTATCTTAGCGTGGCATTTAAAGATGTATTTGTTATGAACATGGACTGCAATGCCAGTACTTTGATTCCT
Source organism: Sinonovacula constricta (assembly GCA_007844125.1). Classification (NCBI taxonomy): domain Eukaryota; kingdom Metazoa; phylum Mollusca; class Bivalvia; order Cardiida; family Solecurtidae; genus Sinonovacula; species Sinonovacula constricta. Next base: position 47,723,734 of record CM017556.1, on the reverse strand, counting down.
AATGATAAAGTATGAAAAGACAAAAGAAGACTCTTCAGAATGTTGTATTGCTTTTCAGGGCCTCTTTCAGGAAGAATAACAGAAGAGTACGGAGTATGCACCGCTGTGATTGCAGGATCTCTCCTGAAAACTGTCGGGCTGATATGTAGCACATTTGTCACACAATTGAATATGCTTTTCCTCACATACGGCATATTGGTTGGTAAGCTCAAATACATTATAAAAATTAAAATTTACACAAGCAATCGGACGGGCAAAGTACCATGTATAACTTATTGCCAGCATTCGGACAAGCAAGAACCATTTACAACTTATTGCCATCATTCGGACAAGCAAATACGCCATTTAGCATATTGCAAGTGGGCTGTAGGAATCTGTCTTAAGTATCATACGAATGACAAAGTGGAATGTAAACACTTGCGCAAATTGCGGGACACTGACACACACCTCGCATGTGCCACACCACAGGACACTGATACACACAAAGCGTTTGTTGCGCTGCAAAACATCGAAAAACACAGTGCATTTGTCACCTCAGGTCAATGATGTCACACTGCGGAACACTTACACACACAACGCATATGTCATACCGCAGGTCACTAATACACAACACCTTGTCACACTGCGGGACACTGATACAGAATACATGTGTCACACTGCGGGAAAAGATAAACACTACGCATGTGCCACAACGCAGGACACTGACACAAGTGCAACTCGATTGGGCACATTGCAAGACGCAAACTTCCGCAGCGATATAACCGGCCACAATAGCTCAGGTGAGGTGGTAGAGCGTCGGCTTTCGGATCATGAGGTCGTGGGTTCAAACCCCGGCCGGGTCAATCCAAAGACTTTAAAGTTGGAAGTAGTGGCTTCCCTCCTAACGCTCGGGGCTATGGGGAAAGCATTACGCCTGACTCGACGGTGTCAGCATAACGGACCTGCCGGGTTAAGTCCCTGGGCACCTTATAAGTGTCTCTGTGCTATAATGACAGAAATGTCGCTGCAGAGTATCGGCAAAAATGCCAGCAAATCCAAATCCCAATCCGGAGCGATATACTGAAACATACAACAAAAAGCAAGCTGCAGTAAAACGATTCCAAGAGGCCTGTCCTGGAATCAAGAGTAGTTTGAAATTGTCTGGGTTTTTATGTCCGATGTGTATACGCCACGGTTGCCCAAGTGAAAATGATTCATTTTCCAAGAATTCCCTCTTATATTGCCCATTAGAATGCTGGTACCCGATAATTTATGATGAAGAAAGAACAAAATGCTTACTAGAGTTTGAGATGGGCACATGCTTAACATCTATAATGTGACCTACAAGCCGCCAATGTAAATTTTTATTATTTATAAATTGGAAAATGAATCATTTGGATGATTATTATTATTATTATTTATTATTATTATTATTATTATTATTATTATTATTATTATTATTATTATTATTATATTTTAATATATTGACTATTTTAAAATAAATATAAATGCATCACATGTGTAATAAGTTTCTGAAAGTGAGGTTCATTTAACATTTTTCTTAAAGTACACTATTTATGCCATTTTTAAAAATTATTGTTCATGGACAATTATTTGACTACATCGTTCATTTGGTATGCTACGTTTTGTTTCAGGATTGGGAGACAGTCTTAAGACCATTGCAAGCTTTTATGCTGTTATCTCAAACTTTCACGACAACAGGACACTTGCAAACGGCATAGCATATTGTGGCACAGGTACAAGCATAAAAATAAGAGTGCAATACAATGCACTTTTGGCACTTTTTGTGTCGTTTTCTGTATTAAACTTTTATATATTTTAACTGATTCCTTAAGAATTGGTAATCAGCAAAACTTGCTGTTACTTAGCATTTGTTAGATGTGGTATCCGAGAGGTTGCTTATAAATACGTGTCACTGTATCCGACACCTTTTCTGGAAAGTCCAGGCAAAATTGCTGCATCAGATCATATTTAGTTTGAATTAAAGTCATAATTATAACACTACATTACTTTAAATTTGCCTGTTTCGAAATCTTGTAATAAGCATGATGGGGGTTCAAATAAAAATATATACCGGCATCAGACATAGACATAACCCGAATGATAACTTAATCTTAAAAGTACATGTAAATGGTTAGTGGTAGTGTAGGCTACAATTTAACAGATTTCATGGGCTCATGGGAACTTTTCAGTTTAAATTAATTTTATTATTTGCATGAGAGAAAAGAAAAGTGTCTCAATAACCGAATACCACTTTTAAGTGACGCCTGTGTGGGGTCTGATGTGGTCTTGTACCCTGGTTAATGGACAAAAACTGATTTTTTTATCTGTTTATATAAACATTTATATATACCAATTATGATGGGCTTACCTCATGCTCACTTTAAGGGATATTTAACATTGCAATTAATGAAACAAGGGTGAACGGAGAAGCTGGCTCTGTCTCATATTTGCGAACGAAATTTATATTGGCTAAGTATCAGCACTATTAATGACTGTTAAATTAAGCATTCAATCCAATCATTGTCAGTGTAAAGCACGTGGTCAATGGTTAACCTGCCAAAAGAACATGTGCGATTTTTTGTGATATGTGCGTTTTGTGATACTTTTGTCAGCCTTAAAGCAAAAATAGTCGTGGTTAGAAACTAAAAGCAACTAATAGGGGATGAGTAATGTGCAACCGTTAACTGCCTTTTGACACCACGCTTCACTGAAGAATCTTAATTGCGTGATTATTTTTCCATGTATTTCTCTCACTTTCCGTTAACTTACAACGAGCTTCACTTATTATTAGCTTCTGAATCTTAATCTTTATTTATTTGAGAGTTTGCACATCTTGTCAGGAAAAGACGTTGGAGTAATACAAAACATCGTAAAGATCAATTAACGTGTCTCAGATGTTCATGTTTCACTCGTTGGCTATGATCATTTCATTCCACTGTTGGGCGGTAATCTTTTTCGCCTCGTTTGTATCATTACGCTTGCCTACCTCGCTGGAAAAAAAGAATATTTAGAGCGCCAGAACAGCTGCGATGTAACAAAAATCGAAATTATCTAGCAGAATTCTATCTTTAAAGCCAGTGCGAGAAGCAAACACCAGAGCATGCATAATGCTTCATTAACTGTATACACTATACTGTGTTGCTTTGTCCACTTTCAGGTATCGGGATGATTGTTTTTTCGATATTAACACAATTCTTGGTCGACACGTACGGTTGGAGAGGAACATTCCTCATGCTGGCGGGATTGAACCTTCAGGGCGTTGTCTGTGGATTTGTTCTGATGATATCCGGTCAATTCACAAACTTAAACCGTAAAACCAAGGGTCACAACTCGTTTCCATACTGCTGCCTGAAAACATCAGATACCCAAGACGAAACTGAACGTTGTAAATTAAGAATTTTAGACGACCTTCGTGACATTGTTTGGAACAATAGCAAATTTTTCGCGTATTTAGTGTTAATTTGTTGCGGTGGCTCTGGATATATTATACCTTTTCATTTTCTCCCAGATCAAGCGACTACGCTTAACATTCCAAAACACAACATAGCCTGGCTGTTGACAGCTATAGGTAATACCAACCGTATTATGTTAAAGATATAATGTCTGAAGCTGTTGTTTTACCTTATCCATACAAGTTTTGAAAAGGTAAAATAACTCTGAAGCGTATTCGTCGATAATATTCAAGAGGGTAAATGTAAAGAAAGAAAAAGACCGGCGCGATGTTAACAGTAAAATTCCAGCTTGACCAATGTTATGATTTTTTAAAATAAGAACTGTTTATGTAACTAAAACTTTCAGCTCATGTTGTGCGTGTCGAATTTCATGCATATTATATAACAATGAAATTAAGTCTAGATGTTTATAACATCTCTACATCATGCAACGCATTTCATTAGTTTTAATTGTTACATTTAGAGTGCATCGTATCTTTAGACGTTAGACCTATTTAGCTGACCTAAAATGCTGTATTGGTTTAAAGTGCTGTTCTGAATTAGATATTATGTGATATGTAAATATTGGACCATACAATTTAACAATGGACGCATACGAAGATCTCACATTACTATATTTAAGAATATATAATTTGTAGGCATTGCCAATATTATTAGCCGTGTTGTCTTCGGCATCCTGGGCGACAGGGCAGGAGTCAGCCGACTTCTCTTGCTCTCCATTGTTGTCTTTTTGGCTGGCATCGGTACCACATTGTCCGTCCTCCTCAACAACTTTGCTGCCAAGATGTTGTATAGTTGCTTGTTTGGCTTCGTCATCGGTAATTTCTATTTTGTATACAAAGCTACGTTATACGGCAGCTTAAACAGTTTAGAGGTGCTACCATTAATTTAAGTTGATTTTATCAATGAAATTACTTATCTCTTGTCGGTGAAACGCTCTTTTACTGATGTAACATTTTAGATTTTTAAATGTGCAAACAAATAATTTTAATTGCTATGTTATAGGTAAACCTGATATTAGGATAATATTTGGATGTCTTTTATCAATAAGGTGGTTATTTTACCTTGATCGGAGTTATTGTTCGTGACCTTGTCGGAACCGACAAGCTGGCTCTGGCATATGGTCTCCACGAGATGGCAGTATGCGCTGGGATTTCTGTCGGTGGACCTATAGGCGGTAAGTTTGTTCTGGCCTTTTGGAGAGTCAAATAAAAGTATACAGTGAGGCTTACAACAAACTTTTCCTGACTCTTTTATTAAGTGTTAAAACATGGCTTCGTGCTTGGCACCGTGTTCGATGTGAATCACATTAAATTCATCTTTACATTACTGTTTTCCTTTGAAAAATGTTTTAACTGTTGTTGTACAATACACGTGGATGCGTCAAATCTGATAAAAAACGGAAATAGGAAGAGATTTAAAAACATTTCATGTAAAATAAAGTTTGGAGTCTAATGTTTACTTCAATATCTTGTTGAAACTATTGCAGACAATGGCATTTCTTCTGATAAATACGAAGAAAATCATTCTATTTGCTTTCTGTTATACACACAACATAAACTGCATGAATAAATCGAGAGGGCGAGCAATTGTATTTAAGCTGAAATGGAAACGAGAAATATATATATATATATATATATATATATATATATATATATATATATATATATATATATATATATATATATATATATATATATATATATATATATTAAACGACGTTATACTAGCGGATTGAAAATATAATATAACTTCAGTAAATGAATAAATTTACGGATTTACTGATTAAATTAACGGTTCCTATAGGCCACATTTACGATAAAACCGCTATCCAATTGACCCCTTTCGCGTTTTCATTTGTGATATTTTTTCCCGAATTCGAAAAAGAAGCTGCGACTATTTATTGTTTTAATCAGAATGTGAATATTCAATTAAACCATATAATATTTTAACAAAATTTGAATGAAACTAGCTTATATCAGGTATGTCAGTTAATATGCTGGACATTACATACAAAAGACATAATTATCAAGCTTTTAGCAATTACTTTTTACAGGTCTTGTATTTGACAAGACGGGCAGCTATATGCCGACGTTTGTTTTTGCGGGCGCAATGATGATTCTCGGAGGAGTAATTGGATTCATCATAGAGGGAAGCATGAAAAGGAAAACAATTTCTTCAGACGATTCAGTGACGCGACAGGAGAGTCCTCAATCTTCTGGTGCAAATATGTAGTTGCCGGTAGAAATTAAGTGGAAATTTGTCATACTACCCGTGCAGAACTTTGGTACTTTGTGTCTATAGCCGATGATTTTATATAAAGAGCAGCGCTATGATGTATAAATGTATGTAAATTCACAAAGTTCACAAAGTTATACTAGTTACCGACGGACATATTAAAAGATGACGTTCTATGCGATGATCTAAAATGGCATATTGTTGAAGTTTTTTATTTATGTCTCTCTTTCAAAAGTTCTATATTCTCAAATAACAAAAAAAAAAAAAAAAAAATAAAGCTGCGGTAGCCTGTGGCCCGTATTCACCAACCATTTCAGTCCAGAATATCTTCATATGTATTTAGCTACAAGTCTGTATTCTAGCATGAGACCTTTACTTTCAGCTTAAAATCACATTGAAAATTCATAAATAAGCTTATTTTTGATGGTATGAAAATTGTGACTTGAGCTTAGCTCATGACTTAGGCTTAAGAATGGTTGGTGCATACGGGCCTATGAATGGTCAATAAGTTTAGTAGGAAAATCGAGACATATCAGAAATTAAAATCGCACATAACGGCATGCATCATCCGCAGTAATCTAAGACCTGAGTTGTGTGCATGATAATGGAATTATTTTAATTTTCATGCAGTCAGTTTTGCGAGCCATATGAAATGACACAAGGCAAAAGTTGAAACCACAATTGCTTATTTCAAACTGGTTGTATACAACTTGAAAGTCTTCATGTCATTCAAAACATATTACTATATTCTTTTTCTCTTCATACAGTTATTACTTTATAATACATTGAATACATATTGGCAAAACAATCAATGTGATCAATAACAGTTATAAATGCTTTCTCTTTTGTTACGTGTAGAAAGTGGCCCGCCCTTTATAACATATTATATAAACTAGATAAACTAGATCAAGGCATGACAATATTGGATCAAGATTTTCTTGGCTGATGTACATTTATAAAAAGTAAATATTAGCCGGAGTCACTAAGATTTTATAGTAGGTAAATCATCATATCTTTATAAAAAAACAACTAAACTATTTATTTGGATTTAAGAAATTGCGATTGTTTCATTCAAACTTCAACCACAGAAACAAGCAGTAAAAATGGTAGATTTTGATAAGCACATTTATTTAGCTTACATTTCCTAGTGGATAATACATTTTCTGATTGTGATATTTCACTGTACAAACACAACACTTTTAAATTCATTTAAAGTATACATCACAATTGGTTTATGTCACTTGATTATAGTAGGGTATATTTGCAAACATTAATAATTAATCTATACCTCTTAAGAAATTACTATCTGTGATTATATATTGTGTTAGATATAGTAAATTTATATTTCTCAAATGCATGTTGTTAAAAGTAAAATATGAGCGGTCAATTACTCCATGGCTAACCGTAATATGTTAAACAAATTAGATCATAGAGTCATATTGAACATGTAATTACACAAGTGAAAAGAAGACTCAATTGGTTCACAAAATAAAAGTTTGCACTTAAGCTGAAAATGTTCTGTATTAAGAAAAAAGGTTGATAGTTTTGATTCACCAAAGTACCGGTATACTTGGTGTCAACTAAGATAAGTAACTTGAAGCCATTCTGGTAACGGTATGGCTCAGACAATATCAGATCTACATTATGGTGCAAGATGCATTTATTGTATTATCATTTATTTAATCTATTGATAATCTAACCAAGCATATAACAGTGGCCACCAAAGTGAAGGATCAAAGTCTAAATAAAGGCATATTAATATCCTGGACCATTTCTGGACAATGTTGGACAGGAAGTCATTATTGCTATAATTGGTCACACATATTACACTTATTACAAATAGTTTGTTTATTATTCATTATCCTGTGATATAATGTTAAATTTATACAGCAGATTATGAATACTTTTAGACGGAAAACAGTAGTCTAAAATTGTTTAGTTTAATCCTACCACTTTGATTATGATAAATTTGTCAATAAAACTAAAAAAATACAATTGACAAAGTTCTCTGATAGTATTTTATTTGTATACATATATAAGTTCATGAACCTTATTAACACAATGTCTATAAACATATTGTCAGCTATATTCAAGGAAGGTTAGAACAAAATTATTGAAGTTACCTTCAACAGACCTATGCTGCAACAGTCATTAAAGCTGGAGTGTAATTCTAGTTCATGACAATACAAAACAATATGTATTATAGTATTCATGAATAAAGTTATTTTTTTCTGAAAGGGTTGGAGAGATATGTTGTCATTTATAAGCGATTTGACCTTTAAATCTGAAATTCAGCTAAGACTTGTTTTCTGGAAGAATAAATCCCTGCATTCTTATGATAGAAAACAGCGCTAGACAGCACTAATTGTTGCTAAATGTGATATGATGTGGGTTCATGGCAAAGATTTTAAATAAGTATGAAAATGGAAGCATAACAAGGCAAATTTACCGATTCATATAGCAAGCTATCAAATAAAATGTTCCTTCTATAAAGCCTGATCTTCTGTTACAGTTTTAATTTATCAAAAAGATTCTTCTCCTAAGTCAAAAGATAAGATGGTCAATGGTGAAATTGTTAAAGTCATTGTTCAAAAATAAAACATGTTTTGTTAAGTGAACGATTCCGTAAATGCTTAAGAAGTTGTCCACCAATGTTTTAAAGCGTTGAACATATTAAATCGAAATGTAAAAGACTTAAAAAGGATGCGGCAAAAAGATGCCAATTCTTGGTTATATCAAGGAAAAGGTCAAGGAGATGTTTTGTTCAACTAAAAATAAGAAGAAACATACACAATGTTTAAATGCTATATAATCCCAAAATATGTGACTTGTATGCTGGGAAACTGTAACGAAAAAGAATAACTTTCTTTTCACATGATATTGGCGAAAGAGGGTACAACACATTTGATAATAGAAATGCTATCTGGTTGCTTGCTTACGCATAGAAGGAACATATCCAAGGGAAAAGCTGTCATGTTGTTTAAGAAAAGGGATATATATGAAAAGACTTCCTACTGGTGTTGAAGTAGGAAATTATACATATGATGTTTCCTGCTGTATGTGGCCCTGGAAAGCTGTGAACATATTTACTATATACGTTTCAACTATTTATTGTACTACGCTTTATAATATATGTGAGAATTTAAAAGAAATAGAATGATAAAATACCAAATGCCAATACGAAGTAAACATAAAAAGTACAGAATTTATAATATGTAGAAAAGTTTAGCAGTTTCCACAATCTAAAATTCTTAAAGACAAAGTCAAAATAATGTACGTCATTTATTAAGAAAATCGGAGAAATTTAGTAAATTTAATTCCTATGTAAAAGTATGAAAAGAGTAGAAACAACAAAATAGACTTAATCATGTCTTAAAATCTATTACGTCTATACCTGCTTTAGTGTCAAAGTGCACATTCTTAAAATTTATCTGGCCTCGAGCTTTCTGATTTTCTTAGCCTCGCATAATAACATTTATCAATATCAACACTAACCTAGTATTCTCTATATTTCCCGTTATGATAACATGACATAAAGTCAACTAGCATTTTCGGAGGAATTTTGATTGTCAACAACAATTTTTCTTTCATCTTCATAAAGTACTATCGGGGGTAGAATTGTTAGTTGTTGATAGAAGGGTCTTTTTCATAGTTCCTTTTTATTGTCAAGAAATAATTCACTGTCGTTCAAAAAAGTGAGATCAGTATTATATATTTAGAGACAGCTTTACTTCACCATAGTTGCATTAAAAACTAAGTACAAATTTTATCATTTTTGTTGGTACACTCTGCTTGTGTTCCACGCTGTTTGTATTTGTAGCAGCATTTTTATATAAAGAAGAGTTGTACCACATGTAGAGGATGTTTGTTTTTTTATAAAATACGTACAACTTAAGTATAATTCTTAAAATGTTTTATTTGTAGTTTACCTTAGATTATGCCACATGCCAAAGAGTCAAAGTGTATTGAACACTTTGCTAAAGTGTTATATATCAGTTGTCACCACTTAACTGAACAACGATTATACGCATATTCCGTTTTGTTGAATAAAGCTTCCAAACACGAAAACTTTTCTTCTTAACCTTTGTTAAAAACAGAAGGCTCTTTGCATAAGGTGTTTCTATCTTAGCTTCTAGACTAATGTAACATTTTTCGCGATGATTAGCTAGAGTCAACAGTGAATGACTTCTTGAATAACATCAACAGCAATCGATGACTCTTTCAGTTAAAGTAACGCATAACATAATATTGGGATTTATAAGTGAAACAAAAATGAGATTGTCACGTTGAAAGTAATATTTTAGTAATTTCCATTTCACTTAGCCATATCAGTGAATAAACTATAGCATTTTCACAAAATCACACTTTTATCAAAGTTTGTATTAATAAACAATGCAAAACCATTACTTGGCCTTGTTGGTCTGTATGTCCTTTTAGTGTTAATATATCTCCACATTTCCCATAATTTCAATATAACATATAACATTTTAAACATAATAAATTGAGAGTATATTTCCGATCAAAAGAGTCGGTTTATCGCCCTGTACATCTTATTAATTTCAATCAGTTTAAAATGATGTAAATGCTTTAATACTTAGGTTCATTAAAATAACATAAACGATTAGGGAATATCATTTGATGACATAATTCAACTTAATTTGACATGGAACGCATTTTATGGGGACGCTGATGTAGCAGACAATAAAAGGAAATCGTAGCTGTTCTATGAGCCGTTTTCAGAGTTTTCCACTTTTAACGGCGAAGCTTGCAACAACAATGTGCAGCCTGCCATTACTTAAAAAAGGGTAGCAGATGTTATTTGGAATTCGCAACAGTTTGTTAAACGAAATCAAAGCAGTATGCCGAAATTTTATAATGCAGCTCGTAACTACACATGTAGAAGCCAACAACAAAAAAAGCACAGTAGCAGGCTGTCTTCTCAGAGTTACAGTTCGTAATAATCGCTTATTTATGTAACATATAGTCTAAGGGTGTATTTAGTTCCAAGAATAGTCATTTTCTCGTTGGAAGCAAAAGCTTTCAGAGGCATTTTGGATGTCTCATATCCGTGCTCTTTCTTTTATGATATTTTTGAATAAAAACGACACATCTAAAAGGCTGATTCTTTAATGTTAATCCTTTGTATTTGCAATGCTGCACTGCGTTGTACCACCTCCATCCCCGATCCATGACGGGTCAATACACGCAGGTACTTTCTCGTTGTTTTCTTTTCGGCTTGTTTACTTCCAGAAATACCCGCTCATACTTCATTGTGACAATAAAACTGTGGGGTAAAATATTTACAATAGACATATAAGAAAAGGTCCTATCAAAATTTCCACGGATATTTAATCTCACTCTAAACAAAAAACAGTCTCGTTCGAATGTCTTTCGCCACAAGGAACGTATGTGGTAACAGCCTCTCAGGGAGATACAAAATTGCCATTGTCATACATTTCACAGCAAAAACAATAACTGAAATAAGTAAAGAATGCTGTCATATAAATCTCGAAAAGTAATTCATCTCTATGCAGAGTATCATACGTGTAAGATTATCCTGCGGATATGCTTAGGCTACACCATGTTCATTGTGTTCTATGATGTCCCATCCCATTTCAAACGATTACTCAACAAATATACGTTGAAAGCGATAACTATAAAATGCATGTATGTACCATATAAATAAAAATGTTAAATATTAAAAATGACAAACCCTTAATGCATGTAAAAACATATATATCCATATATCGCAGTCTGATGTATAGTCTGTTGACCCTAAATGACGCATTACACCATATTACCTTCGAGGTCTGTTTCCGGATGCTTCAGGAAAGAAAGTTAATTATTTATATTAAAAAAGAAATCAGCCAATCGGAGTTGCCCATTAGATGCTGTTCTTTTACTATGTTCCGACATTAACTGGCTACCCTATCTTGATTTGGATATCAACGTATTCGCGTGTCATTATCCATTGCGTCACCAGGTCACATACATTTTCTTCCACAATGGAAAACTCGCATTGATTTCGTTTTTTTTAGATCATTTTTACAATGCAAACCTAATGCAAATTAAATCCTTCGTATTTTTGTATTGTCTTGAGAAACAGGTGTCACACATCAAACTGCCAAATTATGCAATCCGGTCAATGTCCACTGACGGAATAATAAATAACCAGTTCACAGTATAATTTCATTCCCCTCACATCTAAATACTGCTTTTCTTAGTTTGTTATCCTGCTCAGTTGAGTACCTTCCTTTTTTTGTTTTCATTTAGATATTCATCGCAGCAAAACAACTTTCAAAGAATAGCCATTATAGCGACATCCCGTTTTATTGGAGGAAGAACCACGACACACTACAGGTTAGGCACACAAATACAAAATAAATTAATATATAAGAAATAAAGAAAGAAAAATGTATAAAAAGAAATTGAGGAAGAAAAAATAAAGAAATAAAATAAAGAAAAAAATGTATTAATTATAAAAAAATCATCATTGAAAGACACAAATGCAAAAAGATATTTAAAAAATAATGGAGATAGAGAAGGAGAAAATGACATAAAAATAAAGAAAGAAAAAATAGACAAATAGATTAATACATAAGTAAATATAAATAAATATAAATGCATGTAAAGTTGTTTTCCGCTCCATGTCGATGTAGCTATGGACCCTGTTTGTATTCTGGTGTCGAATACTTCATTTCAACAGTATAAATTTTGAAGTCAAGACTTCTGACTTAATATGCTTGATATATTTTAAGGCAATATTTAAAATAATGAACATTGTACCGTACGGTTAGAAACAAAAACTAACAAAACAAGGACTCCCCCCAGCACGCAATCTGCACGCAATCATAAGAGTACATGGGACTGTTTTATGGCACTTAATAAAGATGTATTGGGCCATAGTCTTCTAGGGATGTGTGCTATGAACACATTCATTAAACGTGCACATTGAAGTTATTCTTAACCACGCTACATAGTGTGAGCACCAAGTTGTATGTAAACAACACACCTTGAACCTCCAATTTGCCATTAATTTCGATTAAAATGGATAGAAGAAATAATTCGGATGAACACAAAAGTAAGTGATACCTTTCTATGTGTATGTCGATGCAGATTGATTTTTACTTAGCCAAATCACATTTTTATTTTCAGCTTGAAGCAAATTAAAATTTTGTTTTGTTTCTTTATCAGTTTGTTATCCAACAAAACGTTTAGACACCGCGCTCAATGTTTGGCGTACACAAAGGTTGCATCAAAATATTCTCAGATTGTTTGTTTTTAAAAATGTCACCGCCGTTCAACGATTACACTTTCATCAGGATAAAAGGCTTTTAAAAAGATTTCTTTACATGTGACAGTCAGATTGGTCATTTGGGGAGGGAGGGGGATATTTAGGAATTGTTTATCTACTTATTAAACAACTTTTGGCAGAAATTTTGATATCATCACATACGTATCGACGAAACCTGCTTGCAGACAAGCGAGGAACAATGAGACACCATTTTTCTCACATTTGACATCGAGACTAGAGCAAATCTAATTTAAATGTCGAGTAAACTTTACAAGTAATTAAAGAAATTGAAGTCTTACTTTAGATATTTTTCTAACATTTCTTCGTTTTCATAGTGCCAAATCTTCTTTCGTTTTCATAGTGCCAAATCTTCTTTATTAGGGGGAAATGTTGAAAATGTCGACAATTGTGTCCACCATTTCTTCTTTTGATATAGTTTTGTATTATTAACCGACGGACCAGCTGTTCTATATCATTTCAAATGTAGAAAGGAGCAAAAGTAGCGATGTACGCAAACATCGACTGCGACATCTTATTGTTTACAGCGTATACTTTTATAGTTCACTAAAGAGTAAAATTGAGTTTGCAGGATCATTTTAAAATGCTATGCATGGCACTATTTATAATTTTCGATGGTCCTTTACAACTAGTTCTAATAAAGAAACCTTTTGTATGTATTTGCTAAGATATTTTTTAAATCTTATTAAGTAGTTGTTTGTCGTTTTGTAAAAAGACTTTCTGTTGATGAGCTACTAGTAGCGTTAGTCGAGCACTTAACATGTTTGGTCAAAACGAAGAACTATTCTTCGGAGCGTTGGAATAACAAATATAACAAGTTAGTACATGTAACAACCACATCATTATATTTCTTCTAAATCCGTATTTGGATTATCCTAGCCGGGTTGAAGCTTATAAAATACAATATCATTTGTAAATCGATCTAAATAACCTTAATTAAACATTAATTTCTGACATTTTTACACCTGTAATAAGAAAGTGAAACCTTATCAATCGATAAGAGAACCTGCCAATTGGGATCCAGATGGTTGAAAGTGGCATCCGGGTTCAGATGTATTTTTATCTCTGACGGAATGCTGTATACCTACGGCATCTTGTTAGTCAACTTGGTGGAAGCTTTCCAGTCCTCGAGAGCAACGACAGAACTTATCGCGGCGCGTCACACTGCGGTGTTTGGTATTGCAGGTATATCGACACAGCGTACTTTGATCAGCATAGTATCTATGTAGCATTGGTAAATGGGCTAATTTTTATTTTCTTCTTGCAATAAATAATGTGCAATTTCTTAACATTTCATAAGTATCAATAACATTAAAAATGTTTTTACTGATAATTTGTTATCGTTTATAAGAAAGTGTGTCAGGAATGCTGTCCGGAACAATTTTTTGGAAACTTAAAAAAAATGTATTTAATGACCCCAGCGAGATGGTTAAAAACGTCGTTTATAACGTATACTCCTTTATCCGCCATCTTTCGAACACTATATTGACCATTTCAATGCTGCTATGTTTCTCTTAATGTATTTTGAATCACCGCTGTTAATTCCCTATACAAGTGATAGAGCGTCAGCTTGCGGATCGGGAGGTCACGGGTTCAAACCCCGGCCGGGTCAAACCAAAGACTTTAAAGTTAGTAGTAGTGGCTTCCCTCCTAACGCTCGGGGCTAAGGGGGCAGCATTACGCCTGACTCGTCGGTGTCAGTATAATGGACCGGCCTGGTTCAGCCCCTGTGTTATAATGATAGAAATGTCACTGCACAGTATCGGCAAAAATGCCGGCAAATCCCATCCCATACCTGTACAGAAATTGTATTTAGTGCAAGCTCTATCTTGCTGCCCACATAGAGAATAATTTCTTTATAAAAGATATAACAGCAGCTTAAATCTATGCGTAGCAGTAAAAGATGTTTTTATGAACATGCACAGCAGTGCCAGAACCGTGATTCTTATTTATAAAGTAGAAAATGACAAAAGACGACACTTCAGAATGTTGCTTTGCTTTTTAAGGCCTTTTTCAGGAAGAATAATAGAAGCGTACGGAGGTCGTATAGGTGTGATTGCGGGATCTCTCCTGTCTACTGTCGGGTTGATATACACAGTTGTATATGTTTTTCCTCACCTACAGCGTAATGCTGGTAAGCTCGTATAAGTTGTTATATTTCAGAAGACATATAAGTTACAGCTGGTCATCCAGTCTGACCTAGTAGTAGTAGTAGTAGTAGTAGTAGTAGTAGTAATAGTAGTAGTAGTAGTAGTAGTAGTAGTAGTAGTAGTAGTAGTTGTAGTAGTAGTAGTAGTAGTAGTAGTAGTAGTAGTAGTAGTAGTAGTAGAAGAAGTAGAAGTAGTAGTAGTAGTAGTAGTAGTAGTAGTAGTAGTAGTAGTAGTAGTTAGTAGTAGTAGTAGTAGTAGTAGTAGTAGTAGTAGTAGTAGAAGTAGTAGTGGTAGTAGTAGTAGTAGAACAAGTAGTAGTAGTATGAGCAAATTATCAACAAGAACGTTTCATTAACAACAATTTATTAACTTCTTAATGGAATATTATACATGTTTTTCACAATTTTTATCATGGATTGTGGAAAAAATTGTGGAGAACTGTGCCCGCTGAAAGTAAGGTGTGGCTATAGCTCAAAAGTATACGGTAACGAAGATGTGCACAAGGCTGGACGACACATGTAGCACACTTGGCGCTAGGATCGGTATGAACAATATATTACAAGCAGTCTGACAACCTGCTGACGTTGGTCACAACTGAATTATGAAACATTATTTTTGTCTTTTGTTAAAAAAGCAAAACCCCGCTAAAACACAATGTACAACGTAACCATCGTAACCTTGGATCATTCAACTTTGCAGACATGCCGCCATGACAAGATACTCTTTAACTAAGTTCATGTTCAACACATATTGATCAAGTTCTTATCTACAATGCCGTCCATTGTATTATAGGCATGCTTATAAAAGACTAGTTGCAATTATAAAGCAAGACTTCAAGCAAGTTTAAGATCAAATTAATTAACTTAAAGCCATAATAACTTTCTTCAAAAAAAACATATAAGTCATAACTCTAAACAATACTACGTTTTATTTTGTTGATTTTCTAAAATTCTATTGTTTCTTCCGTATTGTTTACATTTCACTTTTGACACTTTTGGCATATGACGTCATGGCATTTATGACGTCATTATATGGTTCTTAAAATATATCAGCGCTTGTACTGCTTTATTTTATTTTAAACTACTCTCTAATTTGGAATTTTTTGGTTGCCTGTTTTGGTTACTGTTAGTTGTGTCACTTTGACGGGATATTTTTATTTACACTGTTTGTTTGATAGAAAAACCTTCAAGAAGTGCGAGGTTGGAGCGCTCCACAAACCAGGTTTAAGCACCCCAGTTGGCCCTTTTGCCGACTGACCGTTCCAAGGCGGTAACTGATGGTTTTTCTTTTTGTGTGTTATGTCTCGTCTCAGTGTTTTTTGTCACATTCACATTTACCTTGTTTGCCTTTGTCTACAGGTAGATAAAAACATAAATATCTGTAAAAATTTTGATAGGACCTTTTCTTATTTACCTATACCAAACAATCTATAAAATGCAGAATTTGGCAGATTCAACTGACAAAAACTAAGCTGGCCTCTTGATAGCTGCTAAATTAAAAATACATGTATATGTTGTGTTAAAATTTAAACATTTAGCCGATCGCAGTTTACAACAGAAAACATAAAACATACGTGTACCAACAATCAGAGACAGTCAACAGATATTCAGGGCTTGAAACCAAGCGCTTTCCCTTTTCTACATTAAACAACGGCTTCATATTATCGACGAGTATAATTTACGTGTTTATATTTCTAGAAACCGATAAGAATTAATTTTGATAAATTAAACCAACGCACCTGAGTAAAACCAACACACCTGCAATATGTTTATATTGGGTTTAAGAAAGACATACAGCTGCAATATTGCAAGTATAAATAAATTTAATCAAATACCAAACGAATAATCGCGCAGCGTACTAGCTGAGAGGCTTGTTGGTTAAAGAGAAATTGCAAAAGCGTGCTTACAGCACCCTGTCATGCATGCAACATTGAAACCACAGTGTTAATGCTTATAACATTGCAAATAATCTTTTAACATAATAAATATGAGCTGACTCGGTGCTTGCCTTCACTAAAATTCCCGTACATAAAATATATGGATCTGCATTATATATAAATCAGCTTAAACGAATCTAGTAAATTTGTATTGATTATCATAACGCTATGGCAGATTGCCGAGATTGCAAGGTAACATTTTAACTATTCACAACCCCTCTAAGGCAATACCTTTAATCCGCTTCTGGATCTACAAAGTCGCTTGCATATTTGACAAACAAAGGCTGATATGAGCCCGATACATTCTACCACTTTACGCTTGACAAGATTTACATTAAATCGAACTATATGAATAAAAGGCGTTCACTTGATAAAACTGTGTCACTGGCAGTTTTATTACGTACCTGTTATTCTACAAAGACGTCTGATTGTTTAAATAGTATTGACTTTAAAACTTTCTTAGCCATGTTTGAAGTTGTTGTGTTGTTGTTGTTTTTTTGTTATAAAAATGGCATTGAACCCGCTTATTTTGATATGCCCCATCATTTCAAAAGTGAATAAATGCTTCATGTATTAGGTTAAAATGCTGTGCTTTATGTTGCTGTGCTATGAATTGTACAAAAACCATATAAAACGTAATCCATTTTGAATTTTATAAATTTAGCATTTTTATAGTTAAACGGAAATGAAATAAATGTGTGCCGTGATTTTGCCTTTTAAATCTTGATCTTTCTGAATTTACCACACGCTTTAATGAGTAGATAAAGGGGTAAATAACAATCTAATTGCAGAAACCAACTGCACATTGATTGAATAGTTATCTTAAGTTACCGGGAGTCCTCTTTTTTTAGCAGGCCCCAACCACTGTTCTCTTTTACATGTGATTTATTTGGTTGCAGTTTACTTACAAATATGAGAATACGGTTTCTTTTATTTACGAAAGGCTGTGCCTAGGCAGCGAGAGATAAACATAAACTTGGTCTGATAACTTTAAAATCTTTTATACGCGATGTGTACACGCTTCGATTCGTCAATCGAAAAGGATCCCTTCTTATATATACCCCTGTACTATGGTACCCGAAAAATTATTATTATTATTATTATTATTATTATTATTACTATTTTATTATTATTTTTTTTACTTTTTTTATCATCATCATCATCATCATCATCATCATCATCATCATCATCATCATCATCATCATCATTTAATTTTTATTAGTAATTTAGTAATTGTTTTTAACAAACACACGCATCACATTTGTATTCTAAGTTTCTGAATCAAAGGTTCATTTAACTTTCATGCCAGAGCATTTTAAATAGTTATGGTTCGTGGACATTAATATGACTACATCGTTAATTGGTATACTACATTTTGTTTCAGGATTGGGAGAAGTCTTATGAACATTGCAAGCGTCATTGCTGTTATCTCAAACTTTGACGACAAAAATACACTTGCAACTGGAATCGCATCTTGTGGCTCAGGTACTAGCATATACATGTACATGCTAGTGCACTTCAATGCACTGATAGCACTACTGGTAGTGTTTTGTTTATTAAACGTTTTCATATTTATAACCAACATAAACATTGGTAATCAGCAAAACTTGCTGTTATTTAGCTTTTGTTAAAGCTGGAATCCGACAGCTTGTAACTGTATCAAACACCTGTTCTGGGGAGTTCAGACATTAAAGCCGCTAATATCCATATTTTACCTTCCACTAAAGCCGTTTAGAAGACTACCTCAATTTAATACATTACCAATCGTGAATTGAATCGTTTTAAATTATTTCCAAATCTATAAATAAGCACGATGGGGCAGATTTCAACTAAAATAGACAAAGGCATGAGAGCTCATTACTCGTATGATGATGATGATGTGATGTGATCGCAAAAGTAAATGGTCTACAACAGTCTGAAATGACCAGGAATAAGAAGTAATGCAAAAGATCGCCAAGATTAATTCACTCGGTCGGTGTGAACGTCGTTATTCCACTGTGTGAAAATCTCTGGTGTATGTATCATCAATCGAGTATCATAGCTCTTGCTGGCGTAATTGGATACAATAGTAAATAAATAATTTAAAGCCCAATAACAGCTGCGATACAGCAAAAAGCAAAGTTATTAGACAGAATTACGGATGCAGCTTCTATCTTTAGAGACAGTGCGCGAAGCAAACAACAAAAGCATGCACGATGTTTCAACAACTGCATATGTTACTTCTAGGTGTGTTCTTATTCTTATTCTTATTTCATTGGTGAAGAAAGAACAACCAGTAGGGTTCGTTGATTCACTTTATATTGTTTATTGTGTCACATTAAATGGTTAAACATCGCTTGTGACCTGAAATACAAATTGTAAATACATTAAATAACAAGTGGATATAATAATAATTAATATATGTATTAGGTTATGGAAGTACAGTCTAATGGCCGACTTGCATAAAAGATTCATATAATAAACATAAGAAATATACACATGTAGTTTAAATAAGAATAACTTCATTAAATATTTTTTAATTCATTATCAAAACATTGAAAATACATTTACATTTACAACAATTACAAAATACACATTTCTCTTTCGCACTCACCAGTATAAGGTACTGTCACTCGTTTATTGTGATGTTATGGCAGACAACTGCTACAGATAACTTCTGAAAAAGCCAAATGTAGGTGTGCAATAAAGATGAGGATGTGAAAAGAAAATGCAGGTGCACTAAATCATAATCAGCGTTTATAAATACAATTCAAACATTCAGAATGAGCAATGGATAATTAGCATTGAACCAATTCAACATTAACATCAATTGACAATGATCAATTTATGACCGCGATTTGAACAATGTAAGAATATATAATGATAAAAATCTACATACCACATATAACAATAATCTGCCAGTAGTTATTTTCTTCCTCTCATCAGAACAGTTCTAATGTACTCTAAATTAACTTTTAAATACCCAAGGAATATATATTCACCACATCCAATCAAATAGTTGCATCATCAAATGCTAAGCTGGTGCTTAAACAAACATACTAATTACCATACTGGTATGTACTAGAACATACTGGAAGAAAAAGAAATACTACTACATCACATAGAAGACCATTTATCCATGCAATGCTTAAAATAACAAACCCTGGAAAGACATTCTCACTAGAATCACACAGCAATTATCTCTACAGGTGAACTCTACCAAACTGTATGTTAAAATCAATGGAGCATAAAAACAATTAACTTCAACCCTGTTACACATACACCCTACTGTGTTGCTTTGTCCATTTTCAAGTACCGGGATAAATAATTGGGCTTTCGATGTTAACACAGTTCTTGGTGGACACGTATAGTTGGAGAGGAACATCCCTCATACTGTCGGGATTCAACCCCTAAGGCGTTGTCTGTGGATTTGTTCTGATAATACTCGTCAATTCACAAACTTGAACCGTAAAACCAAGGGTAACAACTCGTTTTCATGTTGCTGCATGATGACGTCAGATATCCAAGACAAAGTTAAAGATCGCCAATTTAGAATTTTAGATGAATTTCGTGATATTGTTTTGAACAACAGAAAATTTGCCGTTTATTTAGTGGCACTCTGTTACGGTTGCATTGGATATATTATACCTTTTCATCTTCTTCCAGATCAAGCGACCACGTTTAACATTCCAAAACACAACATAGCATTGTTATTGATAGCTTAAGGTAATACCGATCGTATTATGTTAAAGATATAATGTCTCAAGCTGTTGTTTTACCTTATTCAAGTATTAATGTTATGTAGAAAGATAAAGCTAAGACGTATTTGTCAGTCATATTTAGGAGTGTAAATGTAAAAGGAAGAAAAAGACAGGAACGCTACACATGTCCAACCCAAAAATAAAATAAGAATGCTTGGTTTAATAAGGATTCAGGATCTCGTGTAGGTCAATTCAGTGCTCTTCTGAATGTGCAACTGACATTTGATTCATGTTTGTTTTACGTAGTTTTATTATTATTACGACCGATGCAATGTTGACAGTAAAATTTCAACCTTACATATGTTATGACTTTTAAAATTCTCAAACAGTTCCAATAAATTCATTCGGATGCGCATTGTGTCCAATTTATTGTTTTGGTAAGTCTCCTAAGTCTTGGTAAAATGAACCCACAAAGCTTCAAATGTTCATCTAACTTAATCTTTGGGGTCATCTTATAGTTAGACGTTAGAAGTTTGACCTTATCAGCTGACATAACAAATATTTCTTGCTTGAAGAGTTGATCTCCATTTGACATTGTGTGTGATGTGTAAATATTGGCTCAAACAATTTAACAAGTATCGCATACATAACATGTTTTATATTTTGAAAGGCACTGCCAATATTATTAGCCATGTTGTCCTCTGCATTCTGGGCGATATGGCTGGAGTCAGCAGACTTCTCATCCTCTCAAATAAGGTATTTCTGGCTGGCATTTGTACCGCCTTGTCCGTCCTCCTCGACAACTTTGCTGGCAAGATGTTGTATAGTTGCTTGTTTGGCTTCATCATTGGTAATTTCTGTTTTGTTAACAATGTTATACGGCAATTTAAACATTTTAAAGATATATTACCACATTTATTAATAAGTTAAGTTGCTTGTATCTATAAAAAGCACTTAATTTTTTCTCGGTGGTTTTGCTAATGTATCTTTTTAAATGGTATAAACAAATAAGTTATTTGTTAATTACCAGTAGGCAATGTCTTTAGTAAACAAGATATTTGGATGATATTTGCTAAATTTCTTTTAGCAATAAGGTGGTTATTTAACCTTGACCGGGGTTATCATTCCTGACATTGTCAGGACCGACAAACTGGCTCTGGCGTATGGTGCCCACGAGATGGCAATGTGCGCTGGGATTTCGTTCGGTGGACTTATAGGCGGTAAGTTTGTTGTGACTTTAAGTGATTCGAGTTCAAGAATACAATGGTGATTTCGGCATTCTTAGACTTTTGACTGACTCTTTGATTTAGGGTTGCAACGTTGGGTTACCCGTCGGCCCCTTTTTGCCATCTGACCTTTCCAGGACGGTACCTGTATGGTTTGTTCTTTTTTTACTGATCACAGATTTGATCTTACGTTTACATTTGGCTTGCATGTGAACCCATGTTTCTTGTGCCTTTCGAAATTTTGGTATATTTTTCAATGCTCATAGGACTTTATCATATTTCCTTATTCATGTTTAGCTTAATTTCAATTTACAATGTGAAACACACAATCTCCTAGCCTATGTTACTGTTTTAAAATTGAGAAATAAGGGTTTGCTGTATACAGAAACATGACGATTTAAAAAAAATGTAATATAAAACGATTTGAGAAATTTTGGAGTCTAAGGTTTACTTTAATATCTTGTTGAAACTATTTCAAATAATTGGTGTGTGTTTTCTGTAAAGAACAAAGGAAATCTCATTTTATTTGCTTTCTGTTATACATTCAATATAGATTGCATAGGAAATCAAGAGGGTTGTATTAAACATGAAATGAAAACAAGAAAAATACATTTAATAAACGTGATACTTGTTAATAGAATGTCAATTTAATAACTTAATAAATTTACTAGTTTCCAGATTAAATTATCTGTTCTTAGAAAATCGGAATCAGATCGACCTTTTTGGGGTTTTCCAAGGGGAAAATTCTCATGCACTTTAAAAGAAATCTGCGCTTGTTTATTGTTCTATTACATATGTGGATAATATGTTAAATCATATCATAGTTTTAAAAGAATCATAGTTTTAAAAGATATTGAATGAAACTATGATACAACTAGGTGTGTCACTTTCTGTGCTGAGTATTTACATACAAAAGACATGATTCTAAAGCTTTTAGATGTGTATCTTTTCATAGGTCTTATATTTGACAAGACGGGCAGCTACATGCCGACGTGTTTTGTTGTTGTTGTTTTTTTGCTGGCGGAATGATGATACTCGGAGAAGTAATCGGGTTCGTCATGGAAAGAGGCATGAAGAGGAAAACACTTTCTTCAAACGATTCAGTAATGCAACAGGAGATTCCAGAAAATTCCAGTGTTTATATATATAGTTGTGGGTAAAAGTGAAGTGCCAAAACTTTATATCCTTATGGCAGATTTTTGTACTTTGTGTCAATAAGTGTCAATAATCGATGACTTGATATAAGGATGCTAAGGTGTATAAATGTATATTCATTTACAAAGATGCGCCAGGTTCTGCTGGCCATTAATTACGTCATTTAATTATGATGACTTATGTGTGCGAAGGTCTTAAATAGTGTATTTTGCACAGGGGAAATCTCCAAAAAACACTAAAATACCAAGACTTTTCTATTTACGTCGCCTTAATTTATGTCCAAAAGCACTATATACTCGAACAACAAATGGAGCTGATTAAATCAAGCAGATTATGGTTACGTCAATATGTTTAGTGGGTTAAACGAGACTGATAATAAATGAATGAACACAACGAAATACATAATCCGCATTAATATAAAACTGAGTTGTGTATTTTTCGTTAAGTTTTTGACAAGAAAGCATATAAATGGAATGTATTTTAATTTAAATACAACCATAGCCTGATAAAAAATCATTTTATCCACAAATTCTAATTTCAAACGGGTTGTATTCGATTTGAAATAAAGCCTCTTCATGTCAAGCAGAAACATAACAATGAGCTTTTTTCATACATTTTATTACTTTGCAATAATTTGAATGCAAATTGGCAAACAATTCATGTTAATATTATCCGTTCAATATTAATCTTTTACTGTTACTACATATAGAAAGTGGAACTGTATAATGTTTTTTTAACCTGATCAAAACAGAAAAGTATTGGATTACTGTATCAATATCTCATTAGATTTATCTGGCTGCTGAATATTTATGAACCATCAAGAGACAGGTTTGTTTAATATAACGTGTGCTACTTTGCCTCATTTGTAATATAAGTTGGTGCACATAATAAACTTTCGTATGAACTAGATAGCGATGATTACAAAAAGAATTGCCGTCGGTGTAACAAAACTAAATATTACTAAGGATTAAAAATTATTGAGGTTCTGTGTAACCTATGAATAAAACAAAGCGATTTTGCACTTAGAGACATAGAATAAATCATAAGAACTAATAACAATGAAAACAGTCCTGTTTTTTGTAAGTAAAAAGAAGGTACAGCAAAAAAAAAAGTTATTTGAAATATACAAAGGCTAGTTTAATTGTGACTTGAGTCAGTGCAAGGTGTTGTTGTTTGTTTGTTTTTTTTTGGGGGGGGGGGGGTTTGTTTGTTTTGTTTTACCATTTCATTCACTACAATCTGACTGATTACTAATGGTCCAATGGAAAGTTCTTGGTAAGGGTGAGAGAGTTCACTATAGTCATTAAGAACATATGTCTGTATTCACTGTTAACTAGATAGAAATTTGATCACACGGATTATTCCATCAAGTATAGTTGGAGATAGATTAATAATTTCCAATAAAGATGAGATAAATATTTAATCTTAAAACTGATTTTGAACTAATACAGTAACTAGTTCAGCATTATTGTTTTATATAGTTATGTATTAAGAACTGAGTAGATCTAACATCTGAAAAGTAGACACTAAAAAGGTAAAGAATAAGCCCAATACACACCCAGTATTATGATTGGCAAATTATTGTTCTATTCAGTTCGATAAGACGACAGAACATTTACCAATAAACCCACGGTCGGCGAAGGTAGTAAAACGGAATAGTCGAGCGTGGATATCCGACGATGAAATATTCATTGATATTAATTAAATAATGTATTCGATGATTGTCGGAATAAATGTGTTTTTGCTTTGTTAAAGCTTCATGATTAACTAAAATATTTACCCAAGTATCCACAAATGTTTACAATTTCTTCCTGCGAGATAATAAATGTAAATTTATATCAAGCAGGGCTTCCTGCTAAAATCCGTAAAAAATATTTTATCTCTGTTTACTTCTAGTTTCCCGTCATGACAAGAAGATATAAAGTCAACTAGGCATTTCTGGATGGAAGTTTGTGAGCAACAATTATTATGTCATCTGCATAAAGAAATGCCGGAAGCATAACTTGTAGTTGTAGCATAATTTGATCAGTGTTTCAGTGTTTCACAGGAGATCTTTTCCGTTGCTTTCTTTGTTATATTTAAGTAATAAAACGGTCGTTGAGGAAAAATGAAAACAGTATTTAAGATTTGCACGGTTTTGCTCATACCAACATTGCAATAAAAAACTGGTAACATTTTATCATTTTGTTGTTATACTCTGCTTGTTTTTTTCTGGCCATTTGTATGCATTTTCATAATGAAGTGTTGTTATTGTTAATGTTTGTTGTTGATGTTTTATACATGTACATGATTTTATATAACAGTATAACTTATGTATTCTTCTTTTTTTCTATTTTTATTTATGTCAGATTTTGCCTTATTACAAAAGGCAAAATTCCATAGAACGCTTGGTCACCTGTCTGCTGAAACTCGCTGGTTTCTCTGCGGCAACTTTTACACATTGTTCAGGAGGTCGCTAATATGTTTTAATGCATTATCAGCATCCTGTTTGGCTTGCTCGATAACGGTCTACTGCCAATGGCAAGCTTTCTGCCACACCTTTCAGATGAATATAACATGTTTTCACGATGTTAAACATGTGTCAACAGTAAATGACGTCACCAATGACTTCTGAGAGGTCAAAGTAATTGCAGTTTTATTTTACTTTGAGTCATATAAAAAATAACATCTAGAAAAGAATTGCTGGTTTTTATCTATTCACGAAGACAAAATGGCGGTCATAAATAAGATCGGCTTTTAAGGATGTACAATATTGGTGGTAAATAATTTTTTAAAAGGAAAAACAGTGACAAAAAGGTAATGATAGGGGATCAAATTTGCGGTCACCTAAAAAACAATTACACTCATTGACACGGTGCTCATATATTAATTTTCGGTTTAACGCATATTACGCTGTTTTTCATAAATTTGTCTGGAAATGAGTAATCAACTGCATAAATATTTCTATAAGTTCGTGCAAGGTGCATTTGTCGTATGTACTTCAGTATTTTCGTCTAGATCTAGCTTGATTTTTCATATTTTTTTTTTCGTTTTCTTCTGGACAATCATTAACTCTGGTTTTAAGTATCAATGTAAATAGTTACACATGATACACATGTAGTAGTCCAAAGGGTCACCTTCATTTTTGTATGTTGGGTTGTCATTGAAACCCATTCTGAAAAATGCTATTTTCTCTCTGAAAGTAACGCTTTTAGTTGCTTCTTGCTGATTACCCCCACTCTACACAAGCCTTATGTCGGTTCATTGAGCCATACCAGTAAATTAACTGTAACATTTTCTCAAAATCACACTTTGGCCGAGAATTGTATCACTAAGTTAACACTTCACCATTAGTTGACATAAAATACATATTTTCGTTTTTGAATGGAGGACAAAACTGGTGACCAAGGTACTTACATAACATACTAATATAACTTGATCTAGTTCTGCTGTATGTTCTTTTAGTACTAAATTACTTCCACATTTTCAATAATTTCAATACAACATTTTAATATTGCTTAAAATGTTGTTTATATTATATGTGGAAAAAGAATAAATTAATAATTTAATTATTTTGGAACTATTTTTTTCCAGAATGAATAACTTACCAAATGAGACTTATAAAAATGTGTTTCATTGTTTCGACTAAATACTAGATATAAAATAAAAAGAATATGTTCTCTGATGTACTATGAATTTTATGTCTACTAGTGGTCAGCAAAATATTATTTTTTTATGAGTGATGCAGTCTAAAGAATGTTTACATTTTCAAAATAAATTGTTTTACTTTTATTGCATTTTAACCATATAGAACATTTTTACATAACCACCAATAGCAACATACTTAAGCATGATCTCCAATATGGCCAAATCTCTTTAACAAAAAGCAAATTACAGAATTAGTGATATTAAACTAAAACATCAAACACTTTTTCAACCAATATTAAAACACTTACCAATCAATACATAGAGTTAATCTTTCTTTTCTAAATATTTTTATTAAATGGTGTAAAAAGCAACAACACAAAAATAGTACTTTCTATAATTTTAATGCAAAGAATATAAATATCACAGATTCAATCTAGATAAAAATATGTCATAATAAATGTAAAATATGAGACACTTCATAAAAATGTCATAAAAAATGTCATTGATGTTTTTACACTGGCATTAAAATAAAATGTGTCATAAATCCACAACATATATATTTAAAACAGAATAATACAAAATAAAATTTTAATGTTTTCATACTAAAAGCAAACATATATCAGCATATGCACAAAGAAAATTCTATAACTAATTGATAAATATGACTGGGAAAGCATACAAGCCTTCTTATCCAAAGTATTTAACTCAGTTTATAGTCATAAAATCAATGAGGTCAAAGCCGATCGAAAACAAATTAGTTCAATAGAAGGATTTTCTTCAGAAGCCAATAGTATTAATTATAAAATATCACAATGATAATGCTTTGCAACTCTTAAATACAACTGAAGGTATACACAACGCAGCAATGTTGCTCAAAAACTAAATTAAAGGCTCTAATAGATTTTTAAATATATTTATCAATGACATACAGTCCTACCTGGGTTATTCAAAGCCATCGGGACCATTGATTGGTACTTCCAAACATGCATGGGTTGGAATACTTAACTTGCCTCTACTTCACAAAATTTTCTGACTAGTAGTCTGCCATTTTCAATTGCAAAATTCTCTACAGTAATATGCAAGAAGCATACTTTTCATAGTGGAACATAAGAAATGTTCATTGCTTGAAAAAAAAAAAGAACAATAGAATAAGCTTCATGTTTTATCTTTTATTCTTTGCAGAATAAAAACAAATCAAGTTATTCTTGATATCATGAACATTTATATCTTAACGCCCTGACAGTTTACAATACTGATGTGCGACATAGTGAATACAAGTCAATTTTTAATTCCATTATCAATCTTTGTAACTGACTGCCATATTCAACATGTCATATCCAATTAACAACTTCAATCAACCAATTAACAAAAGCAAAGCTCAATTTTACCAGAGTAATGTGCATTATCAATATAAAAGGTGCCAATACACAATGGCTTACCATTGACATGAGGGAGCTTTGAATGTTATATGTGAAGAGAGTATTTAAACTACATATTGGGAACTAAACTAACTTTGAACAATGCCAAAATTTTGTGTAAAGCAAATAAATAATCAGTGCTTTTTACAATACATTAGAAGAGACAAATTGGGACTGACGACTGATTTCAAATATAATGCATCTGCTTTGAAAAACCTGATTCTGAAAAACCGAGGTTCCACTGTTGATTGTTGTGTAAGGTCTAATGCTCTTAAATTTACACAAACTTGCGACCAAATGGATTGCCTTGAACAACGTACAGAAACGGAAGTGGCTGAGGCAGTTTATACATGTAGACTTTATAGGCATTTTGCCATACCTTGGCCGTCACGTTTACCCAGGGTACCTTGAGAAAAATGGTGCAGAACAATAGTTCGAACTCCAATAACAGCGAATATTGTGGCAGTGTAAGGTCTAATTCTACCATTCAGAAAGTTACATAATTTATACAAAAAATCCCATAAGAAACCAAAGAGAAATTGTTCAGATCTGTATTCTTAATATCTTGTAACTCTATAAAAAAATAATGTAATTCCTATGACTGATATTTTAGTGTACATTCTACCAACTTATCAGTACATATCAGTAAAATGACTCACAGCATGAAATAGTCTTGAAGCCATTGTAAGGTGTATTTTACTTGAGATTTAACTATTTTATAAGCTTAATTAGATAAATTGGACTTAAATTAAGAGTTAATCAATCTAAATGAGTCTTTGCTTTAGGTTTAAAGTTACAGTAATGTTATACATATTTCACATCGTAGCTACCAATTATGATAACTGATGACCAGCTTTTTTGGTTGAGGAATACCCCAGACAAATGTCTGAGAAGACCAACCAGATCAACATAGATTAGTTTATATAACTTTCCACATCAAGTCATTTGTCCTGAATGGGACTCAAACCTATGTAGTGAAAGGCTAAGCAGTCAGAATAGTTACAAGTCAAAAACTCTACCACTATGCCTTGGGCACCCCCTGTAAAGTTTAATAATGTTTAAGGATTTCTTTAACTCCCAGCGTAATAGCCTTTTTTGTCAACTCAGGACCTGAATGCGACACGGTTGGTAGGACCAGCACTGCCAGGTCTGTCTGGCATGTTGACCTTCTCAGCAGAGGATGGCAGGCGACGCTTGGTCGGGCCACGCTGGACCTGTCTGGCTCGCTGTCCAAAGCCCAAACACTGGGATGTCTCTGTGATGTACCTCTGGGCAGGAGCCACACAAAGCAGCACAAGAAGTTTGGCATCGCCACCTGGGATATACATATATATAAAACATGTATACTGTTCATTGACATAAAAAAAGTTATATGCACATATTAATGAAAGTTGATAACCATTTTTCACTTTACTAATATTAATGCTTAAATTGAACAATTTTGTATGGAATATAAGCAAGTCTCTGCTAAAGAGAACCCTACTTTCTAGGCCTGTAGCTTATAATTTAAAGGTCCCATCAACAGAGAGCTTTCATTTAGTTTTCTTTTCCCAATATTTACCAAGTGTTAACATAACCTTCTGATTAAAACAAATATAATCAGAGCAACTCAATTTATAAAACAAACAAAAATGCAACACATTGAGGTGCAAATATTAGATTTAAGTATAAAGCACACTAACAACTCAGTGGTTGAGGCAGATGCAAAATGTTTGCTAGTCATAAAAAAAGTTTATATATTAACAGCAACAATAGTAAGTTGTATTATTACTACCGGTATTAAGGCAGTGTTAAACAGAATTGAGTAAAGAGCAAGTCTGCTGTCCCAACAAGTTGTAAAAAGGTACAGCTTCCAACGTATTTTCTATGCCACAAAGTTTAGACATTTGTAGCATAGCGATAAAACCAGATAAATTAACATCTAAATGGAATGCAGATGCAGTTCATAAGTATTACATTTAAATTCTACAAAACAATATATTAAAAAAAAAGCATAAGACTAGTTTATCAAAGGTTACTATGGCTACCTATAGAGTCCTGAAGGAAGTGTGTGAGGCGACTGTTCCTGTAAGGTACATGGCTGCGGTGTTCTGCTAGCGCCCCAAGAACATCAGCCAAGGCAGACAAACTCTTGTTGATGAATGAGGCCTCTCGCAGTGCAGCCCCCGTCACACCAGACATACCTGTGAAAATTGGAGTACAATTTAGGCAAACAGAACATAAAACAGTTCTATAGATTAGTAAAAGTAAATTTTTAACTATATATTCTTTAAAAAGGCATTAAACAATAAAAATATCTTTATCCTTACAGAACCAATGCTGTGAACACATTCACAAGATGACAATAAAACTATAGAAAAAAAACATAAATAAAAAAAACATGGAAAAGACATGAGGTACATTACCCATTGTTTAAAAAGCACAAAATAGTAAAATATTAACAAATTAAAAAGAACAAAACAAAATTCTTACCGACACATTCACTTCCAGCCAGGTCAACCAGCTGTAGTTTGGTTCGTATAACAGCCCCTGGTGAGGTAAGTGTAGAGCCCAGAGGCAAATCCCCAGTGCTGTTACTGTGAACAAGAGCCATGGCGCGACTTTTCTTGTCTTTCCCTCCTGCAGATCCTGAAGTGTCACAAAGGGCTTTTACAACTTTGTCAGAGAAACAGGGAAAAGCAACTACCATGAAGCAACTAATATGTCAGCCATTACAATAGCCACTGTTGTTGAGATAATGTACAAGAAAGCGGCACACTACCGTTAAGTCTTCTTGGTAAGACGCACACAAAGATAAGACACACCCCCACTTAGAGGTTTAGAGTCAAGGAAAACAACAAATCTTCCAAGACAAGATGCATAACCGGTACTCTCTTCTCTGTCTGAATCTCTAGTTTTAAAATGAGCCAAGATTACTGGTACTTTTTAGTGTTTCAATAACTGATTATAAATATATTTAGTTTTTTGTGTGGATTTTGTGATTGTTAAAGCATTGTTTTTCAAAACCTAAATTTTACAATTAAAAAGGATACCAACAACTACACAAATCCACATTTTTGGCAGATCTATTTGACTTTTAATTCACATGTGTAAATCTATGCTATATATTAAGTAAATATCTCAAAAGTGTTTTGTTTAAAGACTCAATCCATACATCTATCAGATTTTGGCTAAAACAATAAACAAAATCTAGAACTTGTGTACAAAAATCTGAAATTATTGTGTAGGCACAAGTTAATTAATGCACATCACGTTATTGTGTAGGCACACGTTAATTAATGCAAATCACATTATTGTGTAGGCACAAGTTAATTAATGCACATCACATTATTGTGTAGGCACAAGTTAATTAATGCACATCACATTATTGTGTAGGCACAAGTTAATTAATGCACATCACATTATTGTGTAGGCACAAGTTAATTAATGCAAATCACATTATTGTGTAGGCACAAGTTAATTAATGCACATCATATCAGATAAAAAAAGGTATTCTTGAATTAACATTTCAATCACTCTGCAACAAAAGCTGTTACTTCTAAAGCTAGAAAAGTTCCATTTTAAAGTTTCTGACATGTCAAACAAACAACAACATTGTAAGCACAAATTTGTTATACAACTTTGTATTACTATGGAAATTTAGAACATTATTTTACAAAAAAACCCCACAAATATCTTGCCTGTTTTAATAATTCCTCCTGAAAGTATAGTAATATTTTTAATAAACTTGTTCATACAAATGTACAGTTGATTATTTTATATTATTAATTTTTATTTCTCTGGCACTAGCATAAGGTCTTCACTCAAAATCTGTCCTCATCTTAGCAAAAGTATCTGTTGTTCAGATCACACACTTCTAAGAACTGTGGAATCTGGTAATATGGTAGTTAAACCTACTTTGTCACAAACAGTATAAATTAGTAGTGAAAACAATCAACTGTCACGAACTGGCGTTTTGATTTGCATGTAAAATATTAGAAAAAACAATCAAAGGGATTTGGCAGACATTCTGAGTTTACTACCTCTAAGTGTGGCTAAAATGGCTGCTTTCCTATCAGGTGCAAGCTTTGCTACATGAAATTGGAATAACATTCATTTATTTCAAAAAATTAAAATAAATCAAATTCAAATAATTAATAAATTCTTAAGACTTTTGACAATGAATTACGTTTTTTTTATGAACATCACTTACAAGAGTATTTAAGATTTCTAGGATTAGTCTGATATAGCTAGAGATATTTATCTTTTAAAGTTTGAATTTAATGAAAGTTATATGTAAATCAACATTAAATAAATTGATAATTTAAGTTGGCATTTTAATTTGTATGTTTTTTCAAACAAACAAAATGTATATATGGTACCTGTGTACAATATATCTTAAAAGTTAAATATTTTACAACAAAACAAAAGTCATTACTGTAAAATGTAACCATATTCTCAGCAAAAATAAAACAGTGAACAACTTAGACAATATTATGTGCAGTGATGATAGTTGGCTCCTGCCCAAATAAAGCTTCTGGGTCTCAGTTCCCTCAGGGCCTTTATTTTTGCCAGTGGAACAATTATCAGTGATCAGCCCAGCTCCATGTATATTATCGATTTTAAAACATATTGACAATGGTGTATTTGAAGGTCACCTTTGACATACTTTATAGAAACTGATCCTAAGTTTGCCAATTTCTTTTAGAAATCTGTGCCCATATGCATCGACTATTCTTAAATACATTGTAAGAATTGCACAAGTCATAGATTTCAATACACAATATCTTTATTCTGTATTTAGCTACATGTCTGTATTATGGCATGATACTTTAACTTTGCTACTCTCCGCTTAAAATCACATTGGCACTTCATAAATAAGCTCGGTTTTGTTGCTGTGATAATTGTGACTTAAGCTTAAGCAATGACTTGGGCTTAAGAATGGTTGGAGAATACAGGCCTTGGACTTGAAAACTAGATGCTTAAGATTGTAATGTCATTCTCTATCAACCATTTTGTTGAACTCAAATTAACATGGTGACGTCCAATGCTTTCTTTCACTGGGTTGATTATTGATAATTGGCCCCGTTTACTGGGTAGAAAAAATTAGTGCAAATGCAGCCATATCAACCTGTAATTCCTTATAATAACAGTATATGTATTATCTGTAAAATTTTATCTCAAATTAGAATGTACTGGTTCCATATTTCAATTTTTTTATAAAACTGCATAAATATAAAATCTGGTTACACATGTTTAATAATTATGCATGCATAAAATGTTTATCACATTACAAACACATGCAATAAACACAAACATAATGGTAATAATTAACAGGTATACACTGAACATGCGCATGCAGAATGTGCTCTGTTTATATGGTCATAAGAATAAAACAATAAGTATGTTTGTTTCTTTTTTTTCTTGTGTCAAACCAACACAATTATGCTTATACTGTCGAAGTCCGGCTAATTATTTGTGGAGGACGACCTCATACTTATGAGTGTGTAGAAGCACTGACACATCACAGCTTTGCTGAATTACCTCCTCACATGAAAGTTCCTGCCTAAACCAGGGCTTAAACCAACACGGTGAGGGACAGAGGAGTAAAAATACATGTTTTTGTCTGATTTCAATTGTACGAAATGCAGACAATAATTTCGCCTTTAAACAGAAGACAACAATGAAACCTTATAAGAAAATGTCTGTGGTTTTCAACATGTATTTACTCTATCAGGTAACAAATATTTTGAAAAGAATATATTTTGTTGTTTTTGTTCATTTAAACATTATCTTATGAAAATATATATATTAACGCATGTGTATGATAAGTGTTTTTGCATACATGAATGAAAGAAAATAAGGTCTTAAATTATAAACACAAGTAGTCAAATATTAGTAGTTACTTTCAAAAAATACAATTAACAAAGTCATATAATGAGAATAGATACCAGTTAAACATGGTTATCAACTGTGATTTTTCAAGTGAATTACTTAGTCATGTATGTCTAAAAAGTTCTTTAAAAATTGCATCCCATTGATAAGAGACAGGATATAACAATATATTATGTAACTATAAATAAACACAAAAAATGTTCTAAAGAAAAGGCAACTTTCACATAACATTCTGGTGAAAATATCCTACAACAAACCTTACCATGATCAAAATCAGCTGTATCCAAATCTGAAATGTGTTAAATTGTGGGAACTTATTTAAATTAAAATGAAAAATGAGTCAGCATTATTTTAAACTTACATGTATATGTTTTAAGATAATTGGAAATTAAGATCAGCCCTGTTCTGGACTTCCCATTCCCTGGCTACAACCACAGACCAACACCAGGTATGGATGTTGAATTAAGAACCCAAATCAATCCAAGGTTAAAGTGGATCAGTCACAGATGGTCAGTTTTGCATTTTTTAAATTTTTATTGAAAATAGAAAAACTTTGTTGAAGTACAATGAATAATGGAAGATAACCTGATCACTAGATGTAATCACATCGTCCTTCTGTTACCTTTAAGGTTGGAAGAATCAGAAGAGCTTCAAAGCTTTCCAAGTTCAACAATTTATAGTCAATCTTATCTCAACAACCTAGGTTATCACAGAACAACCCATGTGGTTATATACATCTTATGTTTGCTTTTATCATAATGTTGATTGGCTTGATACTGATGCAAAAAATTAAAACATATGACTCTAATCATACAGTCTATGTGTTGTGTACTTATGCAAAAATGTGACAACGTTGCTTTAATGCCATAAACATTTGACCACAGATTCTTAACAAACTTAATTCTCATTTTAAAAACTCCCTATTTAATGAAAAATATATCACCATATAAAAATGGGTTTTACATAAAGGGCTGTTAAATAAAATATCTACAATGTTTTCATTTCTATTTCGAGTCACAATAAATACTGAAAATAAAAAGAAAATGTCTGGTTAAGAAGCCTGCATGAAATGAGTGGAACTTACTACTGCTTTGCTTTGTTTATCTTTCATATAAATGTGTCTATATCATTTCACTCAAAGACATGCTTAAGTAACTTCATTGTAGCTTTTGTTTTAGATAAAAAAAGACACAAGGCACTGACTAATAAAATAAAAAGCATTCAAGCAGAATGAACCCCAGGCAAAAAGAAATCCACACTCTAAGAGTTTTGTTTAGCTTATAGAATTATCAAATACATTCAATGAGAATAAGCCTCTAGATAATTATTAACATTACCATATGTCAACCAGATAAAGAAAAATAAACTACAGCAACAGTATATGTATAGACTGAACAAAAGTATATATTTCAGTAAGCTGAAATTGTGTATCATTCTCAGTGAGAAAAGAACTGCTTTATTAGCAAAATGTATATATCACACCACTATCCACCAGGACAAATTTAAATGTTAGCTTATGACAAGAGAGAATCCAACCCCAAGGATGTATTTTATTTTAAATATCATATCAAATGAAAAAAAGGCCAATGCACAAGTTTTAAGATTTTTGTTTTACCATTTACTAATGACATTATTTCACTAAAGAAAGTACAATTTTAACCGAAACCACACATTTTTGTACTTTTTTCCACCTTACTATCACAGGCGACTGTTGATTTGCCACTACACCCCACAAACCATGTCGTCTGCTACACTGAGTTCCCAGATCGACTCAATTGTGAATTAGCGGTTAACAGACAACCTTTCTGAATAAAATAAGATATACAGTTGATTCCACTAATTTGCATACATAACTTCCCATAGAAATTTTTGCACTTTACTGGAATATGAGTTAAACTGAAAAACAATTTAGGAGTACCATTTCAATGAGCATATTTTCGTTTTAGTTGCTGCAAATTTTATTGATTAATATTAACTCTTGGGAACTGTTTTTCCTTATAAGTTAATTACTGAACTTGTAATTATTTACCTCCAAACCCAGTTAAAAATCTGATTCTTACTTTTTGTGGTCTTCTTAATTTCAATAACATGTGTCTGTTTATGATAAAAAAATTATACCTTAGTACTATTTTCTTTTGCCAAGGGAGAGTAATGCACTATTACAACTACAAGAGTTATTGATAATGTCATTCAATGTTGACACTTGTTAACCTTTGCGAAAACCTGCAAAATTTATATTGAAGATGTGATAGAAAGCATGCCATTGGCAGTAGACCATAACAGTGTCAGCCGAACTGAATGCTGATCATGCAGTTGATACAGATTAGCAACCATGTTGGCAAACCCCCTAGAAAAGGTGTGAAAATTGCCCCAGAGATTAATTAGCAAGCTTCAGCAGGTAGGTTACATTTTGCTTATAACCAAAATTGGCCCGACACATTATGCATATAACCATCAATTTTTTATAAAGGTTAAGAATAAAAGGTTTGGTGTTTGAATATTTCATTCAATAAAACAGATTATGTGTATAACACTTATTCAATTTTCTGGAAAAAACTGTATTGGCATCAAATCCATGGTAATATAACAAAGTTATGATTTCCAAAACAGACCCACTATGGTCTGTCATTGGCAGTACCTTTCTACCTAGTATATATTACCAGTCAAGTGTACATGCGATGTGTGGAGTATAGTTTCAAATCCACATAACTGTTTCTATTCCTACTATCGCTTATAGCTTAAGAGGATAAAATTTGAAATAAACCATTATCTTAGATTGTACAATACATGTACTCCATTCTCAATCAACCAATCATAATCTTAGATTATATAACACTCCACCACAAAATCAACAAATATAATTACCTGGTGTATCCTGGCCTATGACTGGTTGCTTGGAGAAGAAGCTGGGTGCCTGTGTGTTGACAGTGAGGGTGACCACAAGATGGGACCTACTGGAGTGTTCATGCACCAGCGTGGCAGACTCTCGTCTCATTCGTAGGCCAAACTGCACCATGTGCATCACATCACTGATCTTCTGCACAGGTCTGTAATAAATGTGTGAAAATATGACATCATTATAAGTGCAACATAATGGTTTTTTATCAATTTACTTGCAATAAGGAAGAAATATATCATTATTAACTTTAAAAAATACTGACAAAAAGAAAGTTGGTCAAATATGTCACCTATTAAGGTACGGGTATGCAGAAAATGGGTGACACTTTTATTTTGACCTTGCATATTGAGAAAAAGGGAAAAATCACTACTTTAATAAATTATTGGCATAAAATAAAAAAAATTGTAAATCATTTTGTTCTTGCATAGAAAGAATTTATAAATTACATCAGTACCATATTTAAAGACATTTAGCTATTTATCACTCAAAACTAATTATCTTATATCAAACACACAGATAAATACAATAAGATTATCTCATCAGAAATGAAACAAAAATCTACATTAACAAGAAAACAACATAAATGTCCTACCTGGTTTAACCCACTGACCCTCTTACCAAGGGGGCATCAACTCTGTATGACCAATGTCCCTACCAAGTTTGAAGATTGTAGGTTCATGCAATGTCCAGTTGATCAGTATTCATAATCACATTGAAAATGACCTTTAAGAAGTGCCATTGATGGTCACTGTGACATTGACCCTTGTCCGGTTGATAAAACAATTAACAGGATTTATCTACTTGCCATGACTTTTAAAGCTACCATGTGTAAGGTTTGTGAGCTCATGTATTTTCTAGATATTCATAAAACACAACACTATGGTTGAAGGTCACAGTGACATTAAACTTTACCTTGCTTATCCCAATCTTAACAGGGGTCATCAATTTGCTATGACCAAGTTGAAGGATAAGTGGCTTTCATTCTCTTTTTATGAATTAAAAAACAATGATCACATTGATCAGAGTCACTGATACAATGACTTTTGCACAACAGACACTAATAATGGTCATCTGTTCATCATAAACAATGTCCCTACCAATTTGGAGGAATGAGGGTTCTGGCATATTAACTAGTTATCGATCAAAAACAAAGTGGCTGACTGACAGATAAATAGATCTACCACTGCAACGATAATGCTTTTCTTTGAAGTCGGGGAATTACAAAATAAAACATGATTATGAAAGACCTACTTGGATGTTAGTGTGGGTATATTCAGAGATCCATCTCCCCCTGTGATCACCTCATGTTTGGCACTGGGGTCACCACTGAGCAAGTCCCGGATGTCATTATTGTAGATCTCAACCACAGACACTTCAACTGTATGGGTTCCCAATGGCTTCTCTGCTATCAGTCTGTAATGTATTAAAGATACCTTTCCAACAAAAATTACCAATTTGTCCCTTTTTGTTAAGAAATCTATGCAGTTGTGAAATAACCTGCCCAGTGGATAAAATTATATGCAGTTAGTCTTCAATTGCTATGTCCGAAACATCGTATGTTTTCAATTGTTATTAAGATCACGAAGTACATAGAAATATGATTAAATAGTATATGTTCTGTTTTATAAAACAGACAGTTTTCTTTTGACCTTAACTAATTATTTTGTTATTTTATTTATATTGCTAAGACATAACAATGGTCAATTTAACAACATCCTATTGTTTGAGGATGAGGATGGTCACAGTCAAATGTATGATTAGTATGAACAATACAGGAAGTCAGATAGAGGACCATTGCCCATTAAAGATAGGACCCAAACAATCAGCCCTAAATCAATTATACATAACACAGCAGGGTTCTACATTAAAGCCCGACCGAACAACATTCACTAGTACATCGGCGGTCCAGTCTAGCTAAGTCCTAGGCTAGCTGGACCGACTGGCCTTGTTCTAAAATGGACAAAGTTTGCCAAAAATCTGCCTATGAATGAATTAGAAGTCAAAAAATATTTATTATGGTTAAACTCGGTAAAACTATTGACGGTTGTCGATACAGTTTCTTGTGTGTGCTATATTTAGCAGTATATTTAGTAAAAACCTTGACATGCGTTCACTCATTCGCTGGTGTTTTCAGAACGAGGCTTTTTTCCCCCACGCCTTATCAAATATCCAATGTTGTTAAGCAGGATACGAATGCTTATTTCTTCATCTAACTTCTTATTTCCTAATGTTTACGGGACTTTCCTATTATTATTTATACTATTTAAAGAAAATTGCGAGGAAAACAAAGGCACGAATACTATCTGTACTGTTGGTATCCCAAGTATTACAACAACAGGCTGTAATACTTGCTATTTTATGGTTTGTTTATAATGCACTATGCGCAGACGACACAAAAATGTCAAGCAATTCATTTAGGTTCGATTTTCATCAGACAAAAAAAGATGATAATATGAAAAAAAGACGACAATACAAAACGAAAGAGAAAGGATCCTTCAAAGAAACTGTATGACAAAACAAAGCGGATAAGATCGTTTTGTCCAAAATGAACAGATGAGTTTATTTGGCAAGATTTTGAAGAAAAGAGCAATGTTATGTTTTGTAAGACATGCAGAGAGCATGAAGAGTGTGGAGGATTTGTTGTCGGTACGGACAATTTCAGAATCATTAATATAAAGGGGCATTCTGAATCTGAATCACATAAATCTCACTAACGAAAATATGATCTTAAGTACAGCTCCCCGCTCACTACTTTTGTTGCATCCTATACTGGGGAAAAAAAGCAGGTTGACAGTCATATGAGTCTAGCCTGTTTGATTGTGTGAAAACGTCTAGTCATGTGGGTACGGTCATACCTAACTTTCTAGTCATATAAGTACCAACGTATGATACCTATATATGACTAGAAAATAAAGTTTAATCATATCTAAGTTGCATTAATAGAATATTAAGTTTCATTTTCTAGTCATAAATGTTTCATACTTAGTTATATTGGTATGTTATTGCAACACAATGCTTGAACTTCATATAACAATTTGATTAAAGTATGCTTGTAGTGTATTATGCGTCTTACATTTTGGTCTAGTCCAGTTTAGGTCAGGTCTAGTAAGTTTTTTAAGTTACTGGACCGCCGGTCCAGCTCTCAAAAAAGTTAACATTGAACCCTGCACAGGTAATTAATTTCTGCACAAAAGTCAGGATGTATTTACCTAAAAAGTTCCCGTGCAGCTCGTGGTATGACCCCTTCATCCCTGTGGGGCTCCTCCCTGAGATGGTAGTCCTCATTTTTGTGGCTGCCCAACATTGTGTGGGTCTTTCCACTGCCTGTTTGACCATACGCCATGATGCAAATGTTGTACCTGGCAGTAAACAGTGTCATAAATGACATTTAAATAGAACAAATAATAATGCAAAACCAATGTCTATTTTTCAGTAGCTTATTAAGTCAATATTTGTCTGGATTAAGAAAGTCATCCTTTTTCTTATAAAGTTAAAATATCTATTTTCATAAATTTCCAAACAGAAATATCCAGTAAATATAGACACAGAAAAATAAATGCATGTTGTTAGTTTTTTAAATTTTAGCTCAAAGGGCTTTATCAAAAATATGAAAACATCAGAGCATTACAGATCTGTACTGCACCAATTAATAAAATTAAACAATATACAATTAAATAAAATGATGTACAATGTACAAACATGAATAAGAATATAATATGCTGAGGATATATGCTGATATTGTTTAATTATGTTGATTGGTTCAGCCTCTGGTTGAAAATGTAAAAACAGGAGTTTTTTATCTGTGGTTAGACCTTTGTTCCATACATCAGGCTTTTACATTGTTAAGAGTGATCATAGATATACCTTATATTAAATAGTATAACATACCCATCCAACAGGGAGGTCATCATGGGTTGCACCTCATCAAACACGCCTTCTTGATTCTCATTGGGAGAGTATACCCTGAAGTGGGGTGCATTTTATATTAAGAGTTATCAGTACATAGAGTTCAGATTTGTGAAATAATACAACAACTAACACATAACATTTTTTTTATTTTTTTTTTCGGGCAATGAAACAGTTATAAGATGTTGTAACTGTTTTTGTTTAAAAATTATTTTTTTAAATGTCAAAAAGTATTGAAATGACGATGCAATTTAACAATTAAAACTTACCTCTCATATTCAAAGACTTTATTGTTCTTTGTTGTTCGAACACATACATTCTCCTAGAACAAATATCAAATAATTAGTACATTGTTATGCAGTGTTTACATAAACAATTATTGTTTAATAAGTTTTATTATTTAAAATCAAAGTAATGTTGTATTGGAAAGCTTATTTTTATCATCTATTTTCACCTTATGATATGTAGGCTATATTAATCAAACAGTTAACAAACTCTTCCAAGAGTATGAACAATCTCCAACAATACAAGTACCAATATGATGGGCTAATATTAATTAAATTATTTATAAATTAAAGTAACTTTATGCTATAGTGATGCAACATGTGGCCTTAAAAATTGACTAAACATAAACCATCATGCTATACAGATTTTCAATATTCTCTTATGTTGATTGTATCACCAGAGAAATAAAATGTGAAAGCAGTTAGTAGTAACTTTTAATTCTGACTGAAAAAAACTTAACTCCAAGCTTCTTTAGCTCAAATTTATAATCTATACTGCTTAAAAAAATAGTGAGGATGCAGATCAGCCATCTCCCCAGGGAACTGTTTGATCAGGGTCTGCACTATTTGCTTCAGAGTATTTATTGATATATCATATTACCTTTGCAGGTAATCGAGCAAATCTTTCAGATTTTCTTTTTCAATAATAAATATAAAAAAATCAGTGTTAACAACAACACTTACATCATCCATGTAATGAACCACAATCTCCGACTTAGTCCCTGTGCTGTGAACAAATAATGTATACATTTTTATAAATGATTTAGTGTTAGTACATAAAAATGTTAAAATTGTTGCCTTAACAACAATTATGTTATATTATTGTTTAATTTTCACAGTTGCTCAGCATTCCATCTACATTTTATGATTTTGAAAAACATTGTATGTATAGCTCGAGAGTTGATGAACATCCAAGATATTCATAAAGGAATAACAAAACAACTAAACCCTTAATATTTATTTTAACCTTATGACCAACTACCTTCCAAGAAGTTTCTTGTCATCTCCACCACTATCGAATTCCATCAGTGGTCGAACACGGCAATGCACTCTGATGTTTCCTCTTAATTCCTATGAAAAAAAAAAAGAATGAATTAATTCACATAATACCTTAACCTTTTACAATGTTAATATTTGGGTAACTTTCATCCAGATAAATACTTATTAAAACACACCCTGCAATTATTATTATGTATGTCCTATACTAGTAAATGGGATGGTAGAATTTACTTGAAATACCAGTGGTCGAAATTAGCGCTTGCCCGACAGCAAAAAACTAGCTGATTTTCTCTCAGGCAAGCAAAAATTCCCATTTTACTAGCCCGATGGGGCTTCTAAGATCTTGATCCTTATAATCATTGTACTTTCATTTTTAGTTTGTAAACTTTTGAACTGCTTATTTCATTAGGCAAGCTATCGCTTGTATCATAAACATATTATGCGCACTAAACCAATGTTTGCTGTGCAGGAACCACACGGTATTCTGGTGCCCGCATGGTACATTATGTTCTATACCAAATTAAAATCAGCTGGGCCACAGAAAAAAATGGCAGAGAAAATTAAACTGAAACATGTTTCTGCTGCAAAACCCGGGAAAAAAACATGAAGTAACCAGGCGATTGATACTTAAATGGTGTTTTTTTTTTGTATTTATCTAAGTTTTTTTGGGGGGCTTTCTTGTAAAATTAAAACAGAATTTAATTCAGGCTAATGAATTTTCTTTCCAGCTAGTGGAAATTGCTTAGTTACTAGCCCGACTTGCTTGTAAATTTTGAATCCTAATTTCTTTGACTGAAATACTGTAAAAAAATGGCAGGATATGTCCAAGACAAGGATATATAACTTGATAGCTCTTTATCAGAAATGATATTAAATATGACCTTTAGTTTGACCATAAAACCTGGATGCAGTTAATGCAACACCAGATGTCTGTCAACATTTTTATGGCCTTATTTTTTTATTTTAAGTTAACTGATCAGCCAAAAATCTTTCAAACATCCAGAACTTGTTTGCTCTGATTTGAGCGTACAGTGCAGGATGAATGCAGTCAATAAGCACACAATGCAGTTACCATCAATATGTTGTGCAGTTCCTGTCTACGTTTCTTCTCCTTGGCATGTCTGTCAGTGACATCTTGCAGCGTGTCTTGTAACTGGGCCAGCTGCTCTTGTAGTGTGGACAGGCTGGATGTCTGTGAAGCAAACAGGTGTTTGTGGCGCTGCATCACAGAGTGAGCATGCTTCACTTCCTTCTGGAACTGTATAGGCAGGTCCACTGCAACCCGTTGGAGGGCAGATAACTTTCTTTTCATTTGCTGCAAAATTAGAAAGTTGAGTTTGAATAAGATTTCAAATTTATACAAAGGACTCGTAAATAAAATGAAACTTTAAAGGGAGAAAGCCTGCAACTGACCATTCCTCAAGTAATGAATTTAAGCCAGTTATCAGATTCTGTGATTTTTCTTATGTGCTTGTGATGGCCAGCTCTAGATAACACAGTTGTAGGGATCAGTGGATATTTCATTTTACATAATAAATGTTTCAAAACAAATTAATGCTGTCATCACTAATATTTAAATGAAAATACTTTAATTTGGAAATATTTTATAAAGTGTAAATAGATTTGTTCATTTGATGCACACAAAATGCACTGATATTGATGCTTTTCATGTAAAGAAACTGGACAAAATATACATTTTTTCCGATAATGTTGTTTTTTTTCTCTACAGGAATACGGTATTTGTAAGATTTCTCTTTGATATCAGCAAAAGGTAGATTTGTGCTTTCAAGTTTTCTGACAATCCTATGAGTACAATTTTTAAATATGAGCTATAGAGTGAAAACTGGGAAATTATATGGTAAAAATGTTCATTTTTTGTAATGGTTTGTTTTTTGTTCTTTATACTTATGGGATATAGTTAAAAAATAAAATCAATTAAACATTTCGATTTTTTCTAAGCATTTATGTTTTGAATAATAACAGCTCAGTAAAAATAAATCAAGC
Source organism: Sinonovacula constricta (assembly GCA_007844125.1). Lineage (NCBI taxonomy): Eukaryota > Metazoa > Mollusca > Bivalvia > Cardiida > Solecurtidae > Sinonovacula > Sinonovacula constricta. Next base: position 47,679,571 of record CM017556.1, on the reverse strand, counting down.
ATCTTTGTGCTTTACAAATCCAAAGAAGCAAAATAACAGTTGTCTGGCATATAACAATCTCCTAGACATGAATTTAAACATTGAACAAGGAAATCTGGCATACCAGTCAAACGTATGGGATGGCAGTTTTATGACCTGGGTGCCAGCCAAAGAACTCTTCAAACATTTGCCAATGTCACTAATGAGCTCATTTAAATAGATTTATCAATAAAAAAATAAAAATATTTTTGCTAAGAGGAATTGCCCAATTTGTGTACCCATATGAAAAAACATGATAGAATATACATGAAAAAATATAAATGATTATAAATATCATCCCATCAAACTCTCAATACTAAATTCACACTTAGTAAAAAAAGTTAAAATTTATCAAAACAAATATACTTTCAAAGCAATATGCTTCTTGCATATATAAAAATGGGCCACCTGACACAAAATAACATTTATTATTTCCCCACAGAAACTCACTCTACTGATGTTAAAAGAACATGAAAAATGTCTTTTTAATAATTTGCTTTAAGACTTACAAGTATTTTATTCAGTTTGTATTTTCACAAGAATCAAAGTCATTCTTTCGAATAAGAAACACTTAGTTTAATATCATGGAAGAGATGGATTTTTATCGAGCATCAGTTCTAATACAATTGAAATAGTGTCCTTTTGTTTTATATAGAAATCAATTTGGTTCAACACTTTTCAGCAGCTTACAAATACGTTGCAAAACGTAAATAATTTGCACATGGTGCTCTATGGAAGACATGACCACAGCCCTTCTGAGGAAGGGTCAATGAAGGAACACGGGTAAATTCATCAACATGCCTACAAAGTATTGGATAAAAAAGCAGTTTAACCCTTAGCTTGCTTTATATTGTTATAAACCCATACTAAATTCTCAGGGTTTTTTGCTTTATTATCATACATGTTACATGTCAGGGTTGAAATACTTATAAACAGCAACTGAGCAGCAATTAGTGCAGATCCTGATCAGACAGCTCCAAGCAGGGAGCTGGCTGATTTGAATCTACAATATTTTCATAAGCCTTACAAATATGCGAACAACATGCTAAGAGTTAATGTCATATCTACAAAACAAATATAATATTCTGTTTGAGCTTTACTTTTAGCTTCAATCAGGAAATATGTTTTAGATGTTTAAGAAACCACATTTATTGTTACTTAAAGCAAAGGTAGAACCCAATTAACTGACCCAATCAACTTACATCAAGCTCTTGTTTCACTTTCAGTGCTGTCTCTACGACTGTCTGTCTGAACTTAGTTTCATTTTCATACTGTGACTGAAGACCTGAGATCTCCTCTCGACTGGACTGAAGATTCCCTCGCAGCTGTGCCAGCTTGAGATATAGCATCGCATTCTCAGTCTCCAGGGCTGCTATTCTCTCATCTTTAGTCTATAAATAAATGACGCTGTATTTGGAAAAAAGGGGTCATAATAAAACAACTTTCAAAATTAATGCATATGTAGGTATTACAGTTATATCTAGTATACTTTTCAAAATATGACCTGTTAGAGGAAACCAGTGTCTGGCATAAAGTTTACAATTCAGCATGATTTTGCTGTTATGTTATAACAAAATCAAATGTTAGCTTTTCTTCATTTTCTTTAACCACTATATATATATATATATATATATATATATATATATATATATATATATATATATATATATAATATATATATATATATATATATATATATATATATAGAAGAATAGGAATAGACAAGACATATCCTTGTACTTTGATCTAAAAAACAGTCGAATAAGATATATGCACTCAGGGAAGAGTGGAGTGGATAATTATAAGCCTCTATTATCATACATGTTACATGTAAATGTCACTGTTAACTAAAGCCATTTAAAGCATTTCAGAATACTACACCCTGAAATGCGGACCCCCAACCAACTCCTCAACTGGATCCACCCAAGTACACACAGTCTGGATACACTAACATTATAATCAAGTAGGTAATGTCGAATAAGCATGCGTTTTGATTGCAAGAGTTGTCTATTCATGTAGATCTAAAATGTAATATGCATTTGCTCTTATGCTGTCCAAAAAAATAATAATATAAAGATAATTTTTTTTAAAGTACAGTAAAATCCCTCTATTAAGACTACCTTCCATTCTGACTAAAAGTGTTCTATATAAATCAATGATTCAATGAAAAATACTTATGATATCATTATTGCAATGAATCAACTGTGTAAATGTACAAGTCATTGATACAATGACATTATGCCATTTTAGTAAAGATTAGAATGTATGATCACACTTTCAATGTGTCAATCGCACATGTCCATAATGTATCATTCACATTGTCATATCAAGAATTATTTTTTATACAATTTTACTTAAAAAAGCTTCTGATTGTTGTTTGTTTTGAGTTGTTAAGTGCTTGAATGTTTCTCTATACTGGTCAATAAGTGCTCAATTGACTAAGATCATGACATCCTGTGATTCGGTGTCCTAGATTGTAAATTGAAAACATGCTGGAGGGCATTATTTTGCCGATTAGAGGGTGCAAATCCCACAATGGATGACTTGTTGTTCCGGTCAAGATGGTCGCAGCTGAGGTCAGTGTTTACATAAGAAATACACAATATGTTCTAGTAAAATGTGTTGTTACGCCAGATTATTGGCGAGCCCATTTTTGTGGTCAGGTTTCTCATTAAGTAAAGTAGCCATAAAGTTTGCGTGGCAATTTACTGTATAAGTTTACCTGGGCAGTTATATACATAATTATATGCACTGGTCTGATCAACCATGCTAATTATTGCAATCAGTCCATATGTAAGCTTTCCATCTGTGCTGATTGTTTTCATCTTATCTATGATGAAGTCAACTTGTTTTGGAAAACTAATATAGTCTCTCTTCAAATATCTGCACCATCTTTGGTGTTATGAAGTACAACGACTTCAAGTCCAAAGTGCAGAATAAAAAATTATTGCAAAAGTTAAACCTGACATAGTGGTTGCATAGATTATACCATCAGCATTTCCGGTTACGGCTTGTTATAATTGTCCATTTGACTGTTCATGTTGAGTTAAGCTGTAATTTAATCTAGATACAGAACAGCAAAAAGGTAGTTTTAATACAGCATATGGTATGAAACAGTTACAGAGATAAACCAACTGTTAAAGATGAATCTTAAATGAAAGCATTTCTAAATTTGTGTAAGAAAAAGAAAATCGTGAGAATTAAACTCAGTTCTCTTTTGCGTGACAGTCAATGACGCTTACCACTGAGCTAGTTTCTTGTTAGTGAAGCCACAGGTTAAATATAACAAGTAGGAAAAACTAGTCATTTACATGTGCAAAAAAGTTTGAAGTTTAATTATTTGACAAGTTCTGCTGCATATTCCTTGGGCATTGGCATCAAATTTACATCTGTTTTCCTGTATAATCTTAAATATGTGTAGTTTTGCAGAAACAGACATGAACAGTTTTCAAGCTTGACAAACCAGATTTGACAAATGATCGACATATTTAGGCAAAGTTTATTCAAAATATTTAAACAGTTACATTCTTGACATCTTTAGGAAAAATTCTAAACAAATAATAAATAGTAGAAGTCAACCTTCAAACAACAAAAAAAACCATCCAATTTACTAAAACTGTTTTGCAAAGAAATATAAGGACAATTTTTATTTATAAGTTAAGATATTTGTCTGAGTAATTACAAGTAATTACAGGGTTTCGTCATCTTATAATTTCATCGACCTTATATTGAAAAAAAAAAAAAAGTTTCTGGAAAATCAATTTTCTAATGGTTATCATCATCACAGTATTTTATTGTCTTATACTATAATTGTGATTGTTAACATGTTTTTTTGAATGAATGGAAATAAATTGTTTGAATGAATGGAAATAAATTGTTTGAATTATAATCGTCATGATTTGTATGTAATGACTGATGATGTGATGTACTTGAATAAAATAGAAATAAAAAATGTATGTCTGAATTTTCCTTAAATGTGTTGACTGTATTAAATGATTTTACTGTGTGTAAATATTTTATCACTTCTTTAAAACTTCCTTTCACCACACTAAGTGTGTTAATAGTCAGTAGTCCCATGTTATTCACACGTTATAAATAAGGTTGACAAAACCTCAATCCAATTTTAAGCATAGAAACAATAGGTAAATAAGAAAAAGTCCAATTAAGAACTACCACCGATGTTTAAATATAAACTACCTCTAGAGAAAAGCAAACAAGATAAATGTACAATTGACAAAAAATGTTGCAACAAGACATAACACACAAAAAGAAATCCCTGCATCAGTCTGCAAACTGTTGAGTCGAAGAAAAATCCAGCATCCTGTCATTGAGCACAATATCTTTTTTAGTCTTGCAACAGATAACAAATGGGTGTCATAAGACTTTGCAGATAAATTAAAATATATAAAATATATACTGTGTGTGTATATATATATATATATAAGAAAACAAATGACACGTACAATGGGAATTACCCTCATTCCGGACCATCATTTCGGACCATCATTCCGGACCATGCTATAATCATTCCGGACCACTTTTGCCGTCATTCCGGACCATATAATAACACTAGTATAATCATTCCGGACCATATCTATTTTATTAATGAAATATGTATCATGAACTTAGGAAAGAAGGAAAGAAGTAAAAATTCTTTAAAACTTGAGGTTTAAAACACCTGTACTTAATTAAATCTATTGTTTGTTTAAATTTAGCAATTATGTCTGTTTATAATTGTGTATATGAATTTGGACAAAATGTTTTGTTTATTTTGACATGGAAATGGCATCCAAAAATTGTGTCCATAAATCGAATTACACCTAAATATGCAAAATAAACACAGACGTATTGGCGGCACACTTTTATCAGTAACATTCGACTGTTGTTCACACCTCTTTTTATTACTGTCGGTTACTGATCGGTGAAGATGCGTGCGCCGCACTGTATGGATCAGTGTAAGAGTGAATTACTGACTTGTGTGATTGTAAATTTTACACGTGCCTTTGCTGGTTCAATGTGCTTGTTGAGGTGCTTGATTAATTATGTGTGTCGTGTATATATACAAGCTGCCCATTTACTTGTTTTTATTATGTGTATTGATTTTGTGTTGTATTTGACTGGGATCACCATAATGTTTCTGAAATGTTGTACATTTTGTAACGTTTCTATGTAATTGATATACATGTAAGAACGTACTATTGTTTGAATGAAATATGTTAATAAAACATATTGTCCTATGTATTTTTTCACAATTGTCGACCCAAATCTTTTTTGTAAATTACGAAACTATTTCTCTTAAAAAGTATAACCTTATGAATAATTAGGCATCTCAACAATACACATGAGGTGAGAAATTGACACATAAAATACTGACACAGAAGTAATTAAAAGAGGAGTGAACAACCGCCTAGTGTTACTGATAAAATGTGCCGCCAATACGCCTGTGTTTATTTTGCAAAATGTGTTCTTTGATTTACGGACACGATTATTGGATGCCATTTCCCATGTCAAAATATACAAAACATTTTGTTAGCCTATATATTATGTCCAAATAAATATACACAATTATAAACTGACCTGATTGCTAAATGTTTTTAAGGACATGTGTTTTAAACCTCAAGTTTTAAAGAACTTTTACACCAATAAAAGAGGGTTTTACAACGACCCAGGAAATATAAGTTTGATCTTACATCATCTAGACTTCTTTCCTAAGTTCTGATTATTATTTCATAAATCAAATAAATATGGTCCGGAATGATTATAATATTGTCCGGTATGACGATCAAAGTGGTCCGGGATGATTATAACATGGTCCGGAATGATGGTCCGAAATGATGGTCCGGAATGCAGATGGTCCGGAATGAGGATACCGTACAATGGTTTGCTTCGATGACTTCTTGATAACTTGTTCCAGGTACGAACGGACTAAGGCCGTTAGGTCTGTCGACTGTGCAGTTTTACATTGGGGAGCCCTAAAAACTAAAATCAAGTTGGCAAGCAAATACGCTGGTTCGCATTTCCAGCAAGCAGCAAGCATTTGTAGCAAGCATCTAGGGTAGCAAAACAAATTTCATGCCAGCAAGCAATAAGTCCAGATTCGGGATGAAATTAATACCGCTTTGATGATCGTGCATTTTTTTAAATTTACTAATTGAATGGTTAAAGTATAAATATATGTGTTCTATATATTTTTTCCTTGTGATTGTTGTTCTAATGTTGATCATCTAAATTAAATACGAAAAAATAATAATAATTGAGACTTAAAATATTTTGTAATATAGTAGTTGAAATAGACGGGTTATCGTATATTAACCACCAGGTACACAAAATTCACCTACATTAAATGATTGTGACGCATTTTCTGTGCATGTTTTTTGGTATAAAATTTAGCCTTAATTCTAAAGCCGAAAAACTTTTAGATCTAGCTCTTTCTTATATTTAATTTATTTGCTATCAAAGTTATTAAAAACACTGATTATCTTATTGCAACACTGATTTTAAGGCCGGTCTCTCCTATATATAAGGAATGCGACGAATTCGTTTTGTATCTATTAATTGGTAAAAAAGCGATCTTTAGTTTTGTTTTTAAGATTCCCACGACGTCGAAATATAAGAAAGTTTACGCAACATTTCAAATGCATTTGTTAAAAGAATAAGAGCTTCCAATTTACTTTTTTATGGCAACTATTTTATATACATGATCAAATCCTACCTTATTGCTTTTTATGTGTACCTGGCTGTTCAATAAATCACACAGAAATGATCCTATTAATTGTATTAATATTCTTTGAAAGAATTTCCATGTAGCAGTATCCTGACAGTTACATATTGAGCTCTTCGGCCCCAGTCTGCCCTCTCCACACCGTAACCCTCTCACCACCCAACTAATTTATGGCCCTCTTATCAACTGATGAAAGTCCACAGGGAATCTTGTGATTGAGTTCTGAGATAAGGAACTCTGAGATTAGGAATAGATTTTATTTTGGTATCTTGCAATGCGGTCGGACGTGCTCGTTACTCAATATGCTAGTTGTTATTTGGTGATGTATTTGTTTTGCTGCGGTTCCTGCTGCTTCGGCTTTTACTGCTGCTGATGTTTATGCAAGACCAGTCTCTAGAGCATTTTACATTCTAAAAATCAGCTACATTCGATACGCAGAATAAACATCATGTTTTATTTTTTATGAATGCGATTCACATTAGAATTGTATACTTAACAATCAATATTGTTGGGACATTTTTAGTGTCCGTCTATGTAGAATATTTATATTGTTTGCTGGAATATGTTAGCAGCACAAAGTACAAAATCATTTATAATTGTCATCTTTCGCTTATATTTTTGTTACAATCTCTAGTATAAAACTTGATTATAACACTTGTGCTACTGTTGTGTAAAATGAATAAACAAATATGGTGTATAGCGTGAAAGAAGCTACAGTCATATTACACACAAGCGGTTGTAGATGCTACGGGTGGATAAGGCTGATCTATTATCTAAAGTTATTCAGAGCATAACCACATCAATAATCACTGTAAGGTTTGTTTGAACTACTAACGTCATCAGCTTATCTGTTTATAGGATATAAAAGCACTGCACAATATTTAACAGTAGAAAACTTACAAATATACATTGTACATAACATTGTATGTTCGTCTCATGTTATTTTTCTTTTTCAAATATGTAAACTGCTTATTGTAAAAATGCATAAATAAAAATCCAAACCATTCAAATTTGTGTTTGTTCTTTTGTTTTGTTCTTTATATAAACTGCAATAATAGAAATAAATACAATATAAATACATGCAAGGAATGGACAATGTATGTTTTGAAAGAAAATATACGGACATAATAGAAAAATTCAACAACTACATCATAGCGTGGGAATGACATATAGAAATATGCATTCGAAAACAGAAGTCAGATATAGAAAATCACAAAAAAATAGCAAATACGGGGAAGATTCGATAGGATTCTGTAACTCACAAAAGAAATGCAAAACAACAACAAAACAACAACAAAAAACAACACCTTTATATTTAAAAAGCCAGACAATTTGGCCAAACGAAAAAATGCATCGACAAAGAAATAAATTGAGAGTGGCAAAACTAATTCACTTTACGGAAAAACATGTTGGATACACTAAAACCATAAAAACTTCACATCAGGTGGATATATTTCGAAAACTATAACTACTGTAGCTAGAAGATAACATATGAGTATATGCGGTCGGAAACAGACGTCGTCGCATATTATTAAATCACAGATAATTTCAAGTATCACTGAAAGTCGCTTATTATTAAAAGGAAATATGCGCCTCTTACAGGTAATGTGACGCAGAACAATACAATCAATGAACAAAACATATTCACCTAATGAAAATATGCAATAACTAAACCCCAGCTTGCGTTCGACATAAAACAATCTGAGATCAATGAGATACGTCGGAGACAGTAAAAGCGCACAGACCTACAAGTAATATTATGTACAATGTATATCTGACTTAGCGCGGTGCCTCTCACAGGAAATGTGACACCCTTAACGATATATGTTTGTATACAACATATTTATATCTAAAATAAAATGGTAACAACAAAAGCCTAGCCAGGGAATGACATGAGAAAATATGCGATCGAAAACAAACGTCAAATACATAAAATAAAAGAAAATTAATTTTTTGAATTGTTTTGGAAAGTTCTCATTGCATGTCACAGGGAATGAGACGCAATGAAGTATAAAAGTTTTTCAACAAGATAGATTTACAGTTTACATCAAAGACAGCTAAAAAAAAAGGAAAACTAAGCTAACATGTGTAGATTTTACAAAATCCTGTGGATTAAAAAAGGGAATGTTACGAAACACACAATACATGTTTATCAACACGATATGTTGCCGTAATGGAAAAGGGCAACAACAACACTCTAGCTTGGGGATGACATAAGCATATCTCTGATCGAAAAGAGACGTTAGTTAGAATGAAGATACAGAAAGTTACCATTAAAAGTCTGATATATTTCAATGGTCCCTGTGTCACTCACAAGGAAAGTGACGCAATTAACTGTACATGTATGCAAACAACAATAAAATAGCTAATGAAAAAACGCAGCAACAATACCCAAGCTAGGGGATGACATATAGTAATAGCCGGTCAAAAACAGACGTCAGTAACAGTAAAGTCACAGAAAATTACACTGAAAATAGAATATAATTGACAGACCCTTGTGCATTGTACAAGGAATGTGATGCAATTAACTATACATATTTGTTAAAAGGGAACATAGACTTTATGAAAATATGCAACAAGGATACTCTAGCTTGGGGAGGACATAACAACATATGCAATCAAAGCAGACGTCACAGTCAGTAAATTCACAGCCTGGAAGCCGAGTATGTTCGTATTGACGGAACTTAGTGCCTCTTACAGGGAATGTGACGCAATGAAGGATACATGTTTATTACAAGACGAATGGAACTAGTAGAAAAATGGAACATAAATAATCTATCAAGGGGGTGACATGAAGAAATACCCGATCGAACAATTACGTCAGAGACAGTTAAAACTAAGCTAACATGTGTAGATTTGACAAAGTTCTGTGGGTTAAAACAGGTAATGTGACACAATACACAATGCATGTTCATCGACACGTCATTATGCCGTAACGAAAAAGGGTAACAACAACACTCTAGCTTGGGGATGAAATGAGCATATCTCCAATTGAAAACAGACGTCAACTACAAAATTTTGCAATAAAACAGTATATAATTGACAGAGCATTGTGCCTTGTACAAGGAATGTGACGCAATAAGCTATACGTATTTGTTAAAAGGAAACATATACTTTATGAAAATATGCAACAAGAATACCCTAGTTTGGGGAGGACATAACGAAATCAGCAATCAAAAAATACGTCCAAGTCAGTAAATTCACAGCAAATTAGCATGGAAGCCGAGTATATGTTTATATTGTCGAGACACAGTGCCTCTTACAGGGAATGTGACGCAATGAACGATATATGTTTATACACAAGACGAATTGAACAAACAGAAAAATACAAAATAAATATTCTAGCTAGGGGATGACATGAAGAAATACTCGATCGAAGAATGACGTCATAGACAGCTAAAATAACGGAAAACTAAGCTAACACGTGTAGATTTGACATCAATCTGTGGATTAAAAGAGGGAATGTGACACAACACACAATAGATGTTTATCAACACGACATGTTTCCATAATGGAAAAGCGCAGCAACAACACTCTAGCTTGGGGATGACATGAGCATATCTCTGATTGAAAACAGACGTCAATTAAACTGAAGAAAAAGAAAGTTATCATAAAAGTCCGGTATATTTTAAAGGACCCTGTGTCCCATAGAAGGAATGTGTTGCAATTATCTATACATGTTTGCAAACAACATTAAAATAGCTAATGAAAAAACGCAGCAACAATACCCAAGCTAGGGGATGACATAGAGTAATAGCCGGTCAACAACAGACGTCAGTAACAGTAAAGTCACAGAAAATTACACTGAAAATAGGATATAATTGACAGACCCTTGGGCCTTGTACAGGGAATGTAAGGCAATAAACTATACATATTTGTTGAAAGGAAACATAGACTTTATGAAAATATGCAACAAGGATACCCTAGCTTGGGGAGGACATAACGAAATCTGCAATCAAAAAAGACGTCCAAGTCAGTAAATTTACAGCAAATTAGCATGGAAGCCGAGTATATGTTTATATTGTCGGGACACAGTGCCTCTTACAGGGAATGTGACGCAATGAACGATATAACTTAATACACAAGACGAATTAAACTAACAGAAAAATACAAAATAAATATTCTAGCTAGGGGATGACATGAAGAAATACTCGATCGAAGAATTACGTCATATACAGCTAAAATAACGGAAAACTAAGCAAACATGTGTAGATTTGACATAAATCTGTGGATTTAAAAAGGGAATGTGACACAACGCACAACACATGTTTATCAACACGACATGTTGCCATAATGGAAAAAGGCAACATCAACACTCCAGCTTGGGGATGACATAAGCATATCTCTGATTGAAAAGAGACGTCAATTAAAATGAAGAAAAAGAAAGTTATCATAAAAGTCCGGTATATTTTAATGGTCCCTGTGTCCCATACAAGGAATGTGACGCAATAATCTATACAAGTTTGCAAACAACATTAAAACAGCTAATGAAAAAACGCAGCAACAATACCCAAGCTAGGGGTTGACATAGAGTAATAGCCGGTCAACAACAGACGTCAGTAACAGTAAAGTCACAGAAAATTACACTGAAAATAGGATATAATTGACATGCCCTTGGGCCTTGTACAGGGAATGTGACGCAATAAACTATACATATTTGTTGAAAGGAAACATAGATTTTATGAAAATATGCAACAAGGATACCCTAGCTTTGGGAGGACATAACGAAATCTGCAATCAAAAAAGACGTCCAAGTCAGTAAATTCACAGCAAATTAGCCTGGAAGCCGAGTATATGTTTATATTGTCGGGACACAGTGCCTCTTACAGGGAATGTGACGCAATGAACGATATATGTTTATACACAAGACGAATCGAACTAACAGAAAAATTCAAAATAAATATTCTAGCTAGGGGATGACATGAAGAAATACTCGATCGAAGAATGACGTCATAGACAGCTAAAATAACGGAAAACTAAGCAAACATGTGTAGATTTTACATAAATCTGTGGATTTAAAAAGGGAATGTGACACAACGCACAACACATGTTTATCAACACGACATGTTGCCAAAATGGAAAAGGGCAACATCTACACTCTAGCTTGTGGATGACATAAGCATATCTCCGATCGAAAACAGACGTCAATTAAAATGAAAAGGCAGAAAGTTACCGTAAACGTCTGCTTTAGTTGAATTGTCCCTGTGTCGCTCACAAGGAATGTGACGCAACCAACTACATATGTATGTTAACAAATATAAAATAGGTAATGAAAAACCACATCAATATTACCCAAGCTTGGGTATGGCATAGGGTAATAGCCGGTCAACAACAGACGTCTGTAACAGTAATATCATACAAAATTACACTAAAAACGATATAACAAGTAGTCCTCATGAAATTATGCAGCAAGGATACCCTAGCTAGGGGATTAGATAACGAAATATGCAATCAACAAAGACGTAAAAGTCAGTAAAATCGCAATGACTTGGGTATGTTGATATTATGAGATTCTGTGTCTCTTACAGGGAATGTGACGCAGTGAACGATATACGATTATACACAAGACGAATGGAACTGATAGAAAAATGCACCATATACATTATACCCAGGGAATGATATGAAGAAATACTCCATTTAACATAGACGTCATTGACAACTAAAATGACGGAAAACTAAGTTCACATGTTTACATCTGACTGGATTATGCGGATTTAAAAAAGGGAATGCATATTTATCAATACGACATGTTGCCGTATTGGAAAAGGGTAACAACAACACGCTGGCTTTGAGATGTCATAAGCAAATCTCCGATCGATGACAGACGTCAAGAATTTCTGTAAAAGTCAGGTGCCCTTGGCGTCACTCACAAGAAATGTGACACATTTTAATATATGTTTGCAAATGAAATTAAAATAGCTAATGTACAAATACAGCAACAATACCCAAGCTAAGTGTTGGGATAAAGCACAAGACGGTCAACAACAGACGTCAGCAACAGTAAAATTAAAGAAAATTACAATAAACATAATATAATTGAATACCCTTGTGCCTGCTACAGGGAACTTTGCGCAATAAACGATACCTATTTCTAAGGTAAATATGTCCCTGAAAAATACGCATCAATGATACCCTAGCTTGGGGATGACATGACGAAATATGCAATAATAGAAAGACGTCAATGTCGGTAAAATCAGAGAAATTTAGCCTGGAAACCAGATGTGTAATATTGACGGTACTTTGTATCACTTACAGGGCACGTGACGCAGTGAACGTAATATCTTTATACACAACCCGATTTGAACTATTAGCAAAATGCAACATCAACAATGTAGCTAGGGGATGTCATGAGGAAATATTTTATCAAACATAGATGTCATAGATACCTAAAATAATAGGAAACTAAACTTAAATGTGCATCCTTGATAGCAATATTTGAGTAAGAAAGGGAATATGACACATGAAACAGTATAAGTTTATAAAAACTACATGTTGCCGTAACGGAAAAGGCAAACAGCACAATTCTAGCTTGATAATGACTTAAGCAAATTGCCGATCAAAAACAGACGTCAATTACAGTTAATGCACATAAAGATATCGTAAAATATCCGATATATAAAGGAATGGTCTCTGTGTCATTCACAAGGAACGTGACGCAACAAACTATACATATTTATTAAGAGGACAACATAATCCTTATGAAAATGTGCAAAAAGGATATGCAATCAAAAATCGCCAAACTCAGTAAAATCACATAAATTAGTCTGGAAGACGGGTAAGGTAATTCTGACGGTACTCAGTGTCACTTACAGGGAATGTTATGGAATGAGCGATGTATGTTTATAAATGAAAAATGCAACATCAATATTGTTTTAGGAGTTGATTGGAAGAGAAATTCGGTGGAAAATAGGCGTTATGGACAGATAACGGAAAAATTAGCTAAAATGTGTATTTTCATTCTGTAAGTTGAAAAGGGAATGTGACACAACAAACGATGTTTATTAAAACTGAAGGTTGCTGTTATGGAAAATTGAAACAACACATGGTATGAAATAAGCAAATGTCCGCTCAGAGGACTTCAATTACCACTGCGACTGAGAAAGCTACAGTAAAAAATCCTATACATTTGAATGGTCTCTGTATTATTCATAAGGAATGTAAGAGAGAGAGAGAGAGAGAGAGAGAGAGGAGAGAGAGAGAGAGAGAGAGAGAGAGAGAGAGAGAGAAGAGAGAGAGAGAGAGAGAGAAGAGAGAGAAGAGAGAGAGAGCTGCGAGAGAGAGAGAGAGAGATTAGACAAATATTGTTTATTGCGCCACATTCCTGGTCAAATAAACATAATTATGTCAAACATAATTATGTCAAATATACCATGATTTTAATTTACTTTTCTGTGAAGTTTTGTCTTTTACGTTTGATGTGGACCATTTTGTCACTTGTCAACCCCTAGCTAGGGTTTTGGTCCTGCATTTTTCTGTTAAGGTAATTGCATTTTGTTTACATAGATATTTTTGCGTCACGTCCCATGTTTGGGACGCAGAGGCCTTTCAAATAAACTTTTTTTAAATGTTGCTTCCAGTATTTGTGTTCTATATGACCATTGTATTCGATCGTGGATTTGCCTTTCATCCTCAAGGTAGATATTGCTGTTGCCCTTTTCCATAACATCCCTGTCTCTGATGTCAATACTCGATCGCATATTTACTTAAGTTATACCCAAGCAAGAGTTTAATTGTTAATTTTTTTCTTTTACGTCAATTGTATTGTTAATGACTTTATTTCGCTCAATCAAACATGCCCGTCTTTCATACTGTTTTTATTGAAGCACTTACTTTTGTCTTCCGCAAGCTAGGCTATTGTTCGGCACATTCATTAGGATTATATTTCTTCTCTATTAACATATATATAATGTAGTTCATTGCTTCATATTTGCTGTGAGAACACGAGGTACTGCCAGCTGTTTCCGGCTTTTACCATGGATTTTTAACTGTCACCAACGTCTATAGTTGAGCACTTAATCCCTTAATGTCATCCTTAGCTAAGGTAATGTTGCTGCATTTTTTTTAAATTGAAGTTTGGTAAACAACGTGCATAGTTTATAGCCTAGCAATCCCTGAATGGGACAATGAAGCTGGTTACTTTATGTACCTTCATTGTAATTGACGTCTGTCATCCCCAATGTAGAGTGTTGTTGTTGCCGTTTTCCATTATGGCAACATGCCGTGTCGATAAACATGAATTGTGTAATGTGTCACATTCTCTTTTTTCATCCACATAATTATGTCAGATCTACATGTTAGCTTAGTTTTCCATTACTTACGCTATCTATGAAGCCACTCTTCGTATTTCGAGTATTTCTTCATGTCATTCCCTAGCTAGAATAATTATGCTTCTTTTTCTATTAATTCAATTCGTCTTGTGTATAAAATAAATATCGTTCATTGCCTCACATTCCCTGTAAGAGGCACTGTGTCCCGACAATATAAACAAACTCGGCTTTGATAAACATGTGTTGTGCGTTGTGTCACATTCCCTTTTTTAATCCACAGATTGATGTCAAATCTACACATGTTTGCTTAGTTTTCCGTTATTTTAGCTGTCTATGACGTTCATTCTTCGATCGAGTATTTCTTCATGTCATCCCCTAGCTAGAATATTTATTTTGTATTTTTCTGTTAGTTTAATTCGTCTTGTGCATTAAGTTATATCGTTCATTGCGTCAAATTCCCTGTAAGAGGCACTGTGTCCCGACAATATAAACATATACTCGGCTTCCAGGCTAATTTGCTGTGAATTTACTGACTTGGACGTGTTTTTATTGCAGATTTCGTTATGTCCTCCCCAAGCTAGGGTATCCTTGTTGCATATTTTCATAAAGTCTATGTTTCCTTTTAACAAATATGTATAGTTTATTGCGTCACATTCCCTGTACAAGGCACAAGGGCCTTCAATTATATCATATTTTCAGTGTAATTTTCTGTG
The DNA here is from genome assembly GCA_007844125.1 of Sinonovacula constricta. NCBI lineage: Eukaryota > Metazoa > Mollusca > Bivalvia > Cardiida > Solecurtidae > Sinonovacula > Sinonovacula constricta. The sequence goes on along the minus strand of CM017556.1, from coordinate 47,663,852 downwards.
ACTTTACTGTTACTGACGTCTGTTGTTGACCGGCTATTACTCTATGTCAACCCCTAGCTTGGGTATTGTTGCTGCGTTTTTTCATTAGCTATTTTAATGTTGTTTGCAAAAATGTATAAATAATTGCGTCACATTACTTGTATGGGACACAGGGACCATTAAAATATACCGGACTTTTATGATAACTTTCTTTTCTTCATTTTAATTGACGTCTGTTTTCAATCAGAGATATGCTTAAGTCATCCCCAAGCTGGAGTGTTGTTGTTGCCCTTTTCCATTATGGCAACATGTCGTGTTGATAAACATGTATTGTGTGTTGTGTCACATTCCCTTTTTTAATCCACAGATTGATGTCAAATCTACACGTGTTAGCTTAGTTTTTCCGTTATTTTAGCTGTCTATGACGTCATTCTTCGATCGCGTATTTCTTCATGTCATCCCCTAGCTAGAATATTTATTTTGTATTTTTGTGTTAGTTTAATTCGTCTTGTGCATTAAGTTATATCGTTCATTGCGTCACATTCCCTGTAAGAGGCACTGTGTCCCGACAATATAAACATACTCGGCTTCCAGGCTAATTTGCTGTGAATTTACTGACTTGGACGTGTTTTTTTATTGCAGATTTCGTTGTGTCCTCCCCAAGCTAGGGTATCCTTGTTGCATATTTTCATAAAGTCTATGTTTCCTTTTAAAAAATATGTATAGTTTATTTAGTCACATTCCTTGTACAAGGCACAAGAGTATGTCAATTATATCCTATTTTCAGTGTAATTTTCTGTGACTTTACTGTTACTGACGTCTGTTGTTGACCGACTATTACTCTATGTCAACCCCTAGCTTGGGTATTGTTGCTGCGTTTTTTCATTAGCTATTTTAATGTTGTTTGCAAACATGTATAGATAATTGCGTCACATTCCTTGTATGGGACACAGGGACCATTAAAAAATACCGCACTTTTATGATAACTTTCTTTTTCTTCATTTTAATTGACGTCTGTTTTCAATCAGAGATATGCTTATGTCATCCCCAGGCTAGAGTGTTGTTGTTGCCCTTTTCCATTATGGCAACATGTCGTGTTGATAAACATGTATTGTGTGTTGTGTCACATTCCCTTTTTTTAATCCACAAATTGATGTCAAATCTACACGTGTTAGCTTAGTTTTCCGTTATTTTAGCTGTCTATGACGTCATTCTTCGATCGAGTGTTTCTTCATGTCATCCCCTAGCTAGAATATTTATTTTGTATTTTTCTGTAAGTTCAATTCGTCTTGTGTATAAAAATATATCGTTCATTGCGACACATTCCCTGTAAGAGGTACTGTGTCCCGACAATATAAACATATACTCGGCTTCCAGGCTAATTTGCTGTGAATTTACTGACTTGGACGTCTTTTTGATTGCAGATTTCGTTATGTCCTCCCCAAGCTAGGGTATCCTTGTTGCATATTTTCATAAGTATATGTTTCCTTTTAACAAATACGTATAGCTTATTGCGTCACATTCCCTGTACAAGGCACAAGGGTCTGTCAATTATATCCTATTTTCAGTGTAATTTTCTGTGACTTTACTGTTACTGACGTCTGTTGTTGACCGGCTATTACTCTATGTCAACCCCTAGCTTGGGTATTGTTGCTGCGTTTTTTCATTAGCTATTTTAATGTTGTTTGCAAACATGTATAGATAATTGCGTCACATTCCTTGTATGGGACACAGGGACCATTAAAATATACCGGACTTTTATGATAACTTTCTTTTTCTTCATTTTAATTGACGTCTGTTTTCAATCAGAGATATGCTTATGACATCCCCAAGCTAGAATGTTGTTGTTGCCCTTTTCCATTATGGCAACATGTCGTGTTGATAAACATGTATTGTGTGTTGTGTCACATTCCCTTTTTTTAATCCACAGATTGATGTCAAATCTACACATGTTTGCTTAGTTTTCCGTTATTTTAGCTGTCTATGACGTCATTCTTCGATCGAGTATTTCTTCATGTCATCCCCTAGCTAGAATATTTATTTTATATTTTTCTGTTAGTTCAGTTCGTCTTGTGTATAAAAATATACCGTTCATTGCGTCACATTCCCTGTAAGAGGCACTGTGTCCCGACAATATAAACATATACTCGGCTTCCAGGCTAAGTTGCTGTGAATTTACTGACTTGGACGTCTTTTTTGATTGCAGATTTCGTTATGTCCTCCCCAAGCTAGGGTATCCTTGTTGCATATTTTCATAAAGTATATGTTTCCTTTTAACAAATACGTATAGCTTATTGCGTCACATTCCCTGTACAAGGCACAAGGGTCTGTCAATTATATCCTATTTTCAGTGTAATTTTTCAGTGACTTTACTGTTACTGACGTCTGTTGTTGACCGGCTATTACTCTATGTCAACCCCTAGCTTGGGTATTGTTGCTGCGTTTTTTTCATTAGCTATTTTAATGTTGTTTGCAAACATGTATAGATAATTGCGTCACATTCCTTGTATGGGACACAGGGACCATTAAAAAATACCGGACTTTTATGATAACTTTCTTTTTCTTCATTTTAATTGACGTCTGTTTTCAATCAGAGATATGCTTATGTCATCCCCAAGCTAGAATGTTGTTGTTGCCCCTTTTCCATTATGGCAACATGTCGTGTTGATAAACATGTATTGTGTGTTGTGTCACATTCCCTTTTTTTAATCCACAGATTGATGTCATATCTACACGTGTTAGCTTAGTTTTCCGTTATTTTAGCTGTCTATGACGTCATTCCTTCGATCGAGTATTTCTTTCATGTCCATCCCCCCTAGCTAGAATATTATTTTGTATTTTTTCTGTAAGTTCAATTCGTCTTGTGTATAAAAATATATCTTTCATTGGTCACATTCCCTGTAAGAGGCACTGTGTCCCGACAATATAAACAGTATACTCGGCTTCCAGGCTAATTGCTGTGAATTTTACTGACTTGGACGTCTTTTTTGATTGCAGATTTCGTTATTCCTCCCCAAGCTAGGGGTATCCTTGTTGCATATTTTCATAAAGTATGTTTCCTTTTAACAAATACGTATAGCTTATTGCGTCCACATTCCCTGTACAAGGCCACAAGGGTCCTGTCAATTATATCCTATTTTCAGTGTAATTTTCTGTGACTTTTTCCTCTTGTTTTTAATTATATATTACGCAAAGAAACGCTGGATTTAAATAAGTTTTAATTACAATATAAATTTTATTTGTTATTTATACGTTTGGTACTTTTAAATAATAAATTTTTATCGTTGTAAATAGTTTGCGTTAAAAAACGCATGCTATACCCACCTTTCTTAATGTCGGCCTGCTCTATATTTCTTCGGGCTCCCCTGAGTTAATGGCTTGTTGCTTGCTGCTTGCCAGCTTGATTTTAGTCAATTTGATTTTTGTTGATGTTGAATGCGGCATTCATTTAATGTTTAAATTACTAAGTTTAAGCTTGGAAAATCATTTTAATAACAAACCATTTGTAAGAATGTGCTGAGTTTAAACATTATCGTCTCAGGTACATTGCGCTTAGGCAACACAAACGTTTTCGTTAACTATATTTTTGTTTAATGAGTTTTCGCTAGTTTGGTTTGTAGATTTGCACATTAATAGTAAGATGGCCAGATATTGTGAAAAATATTAGATACAATTTCAGCTGTTTCAGATAATTGCCATCACATCTGTCTCTTCTGACAGCATTATTGTTTAAGAATGTACATGTTTGCGGTTTATTACCAGGCAAAGTAAAGTCTATTTTGTGGAAACCACTTTTTGGCAGGATTTCATTCACATTATTTACACTGTAATGCACAGATTATATTTGCATATTTATACAGATTTACATACACATTTGAAATCCTTATGCCATCTTTTTTATCCATGTTCAATATGTTTCATTATCATTTCTACAACTATTTGCAGAATGACAGAGAAAGGATTGCCAGCTACCAATATTTTCACGTTCAGAGATGAAAAGTTACCAAAGTTTGATACCAAGTACACCACCACAATTCAAGATCAGCATATACCACTCATTATAGATAATGGTAAGAGTGATTGAATCATGCAAATGAAAAGCCACAACATTTTTTCAAATAGGTAAAATCCATTTAGCGCCACATTTCGAGGGTAGTATCTTTGACTTGTAACTTCTCCGACTACTATCCACTCATAGCGTGGATTTGAGTTCTAGTTTGGAGAGAAGGATTTAATGTGTGAAGGTCATCCAAATGACCTGCTGTGTGCCAGTGGTTCTACCCAGACATTTGTCTGTAGTCTTTGAAATGCTTTCGCCAATTAAATGTAGCTGGATGTCACTGTTATGGCTTGCAATGTATTTTCTAAAAACAAAAAGCAATATTTGTGACATTTATCCAATTGTAAACCTTACTTGAACATTTTTTATTATTTCTTCCTTTTTTCTTTTTTTAACTGATATTTTAAAATTATAAGGGGTCAAAAGTTATAGTACTTGAATTAACTTAGAAAAATGTTGAAGGAGCAGAAGGTAAAAAATCATAATCTTTTGGCTGCAGATAATTTTCTGTTTTGTTAGGAAGCAATAATTTTACAATGTAAAAACAAGGTTTAATCATTTTTTTTTAAATCAGACAAATTATAAATATATGTTTTCTTTGTACCTGTCATTGTCAGGGGTTCTTTCATTGTAGAGCTGGCTGGGCATGTAGTGAGAAACCAGACCTGGTCTTCAAGAATGTCACAGCTAAACAACGTAGCAGGAAAGAGAAGGTAAGCTCATCAGTGATGTTACATATATTTTTTAGTTAGAAAAGAACCAGTTACTGAGTCAGTGGTAACATTTTACCAAATAGATTTAGTTTATAAACTTGTGAAAACTGGATGAGCAGAGATGCAGGTAGCAATTTGCCGACTTTAAATTATCAGTTTTTTATTCATAACTCAAATAACTTATTAATAATAAAAACATATTTAGCATGCGATGCGCAAGAACCATCACTTTTGCCTGCCCATTTTTTTTTTTTATTCTTTCCTTCTAGAAATTTTGTTAAGTTTTTGTTGTTGTTTTTTCATTTTATACACCTGAAAGGTCAAAATATAATATGGCACATGTAGTTTGTCAGTCTATCCAAAGGTTAGTGTCTAGTGTGGATAGCTGCTTCTTCATAACTCGTCAAATTTCTAAACATTACCATAGTTTATTGATATTTATTTAAGTGAGATATATATATGTACTCAGATTGAATAATTCGTTCTGGAGTACCGGACCTGGTAGCGCAATCGGTAGAGCGTCGGCTCAAGGTACGGGATGCCCCGGGTTCGATCCTGGGCCGCGACATACCAAAGTCGTTAAAATGGTAGTGGTATAGCTCCCTTGCTAACGCTCAAGCAAATATAAGGGTAGTTCCACGACTGGTTGGCCCGGTGTCAGGATAATGTGACTGGGTGTGGTATCATGCCAGGTGTTCACGGCATGCTATACACCGTGAAGGCAGCACTATATCTGCTTCAAGTGGACACCGTCTCCAGATAACTGAAATACTGTTGGTGGAACGATAAACTGAAAAAACAAATAAACATTCTGGAGTTATTGTCCATTGCTCTTCAACTTGTGGCACTTTCGAGCATATAATGTTCTGCCTAGTTTTAGTTTATTTCCCTGTAATGGGTCAGAGAGGACTGAAGCCTTCCCATTTCATTTTTTGTTTCTTTTAGAAATACAACACAGCGACTAATTATGATCATTATAGTTACGTGCTGCCATTTTAATGGAGAAAGACCTCAGACAAATGTCTGGGAAGAATCACTGGTGCACTGCCGGTCAGCTCGAAGCTCTTCCCACATTAAAGGATTGGACTGGAACCCACTCATATTTTCCTTTTCATTTCTGTGTAAATTGTTTTTTGTTTTTGTTTTGTTTTTCAGGAAGCTGAACTTCAGATAGGTAATGATATTGCCAATTTTGATGTGATGCGCCTGATGATGCGGTCTCAGTTTGACAGAAATCTTGTGGCCCAGCTCGATGTACAGGTAACCATTGTTACATAACAGTAGGAATAGGTATGGCAAGAAGTTCCAGGTTACGAAATATCACAATATTTTAGGAGCGTATCATGATATATCACTATATTCTTGGAACATATCACAATATGTATTGCTTGCAAAAAGTGAACAAATAATTGGGTCAAAAGCTGCTTGGTTTTATACAAATTTGGTTTGATTTGAGTAGTTTTACAGTTACTAACCTGTTTTAACCAGTATGATAGAAAACTAAGTCAAAAGAGAGCACACAAAAAAAACCACTGAAAAATCTGCACTACCAACTTTGCTGCAAACCAGATGTGTAAAGTCTAAATCACTGAAGTCAAAGCCTTCATCAAACTATTTGTTACTGTCGATCTGCAAAGGTATAGTATGTAATTTAAGTAAACAGAAAAATAATATATCTAAATATTATTTATAAAAATCATTATTTATATTGTGCAAAGTATATGATCTGAACTCACATTTGAAGTGGACTTATATTGTCATAAAGAATTTTTTTTAAGGTTTGAATGGATCTCATGTCAAAATGTATGGGTCCCAATTTTTGTCAGTTAGTTTTAATAAAATTGAAACACTTTTTGGCATTTTATGCCTGCCATAGTTGGATATGCATTTATAAACACTGTGAAGTAAAACTTGTATTTGCTTGTATTGTTGTGCTATGACATTTACAAACATTGTACATTGAGGTGATTATGAGTCTTACATAAACATGCACTATCGTCGATGGACACTTATATTTTATCAAAATATTGGACCCTATACAGAAAACCCTCACGACAATGCATCCAAAAGAATGCTTATCTTTAAAACTATGTGTCTGGCAAAATTATGCATATACGACACAGGATGCAGATGTTGATTATTCACTGTTAGATAAATGAACAAGTTAACTATCAGTATTGCCCCAACATGGTACTGAAACATACTGGGCTGGGTTATATATCTGTACATATGTCAGTGATACCGCTCATTCCTAACTATCTGTATATAAAAGGATCAAATTATGAAAGGGTTTTGATCCTTACAGTACAATACTATCAATAAATACGGTAGCAGATAAAATTAAAAAAATCTTCCATCATCTGCACTTACAATCAGAAAAAAAACTTGACAAAAATTATGTTCATTGTGTAAATTTTTCATGTTATACCTTTAATAGAATGAATTAAATATTTTCTACTAAGCATTCAGTGTTTGGGTCATTTCTTAAACTCTTTAACTTGCACATGTTTCATTTTTGGAATATTTTAGGAAAGATTGAGATATGCAAGCTGCAGTTGAAGTTTTAATAATTAAAAACATATTGAAATACATCTTGTACAGCATATTACTTACAGAAATGGATTTTGAATTTGGTAACCATTATGTTGCAAACAACCTTTTATTATTTCAAAAGACCATATGAAACAATGATTTTTTTTTGGCCAATTTTCAGTAATGAATTGCTAGATAGTGATGAAAAGCAAGATTACATCTAGCGCATTACCTCAGAAATGTATCAAAACAAGGCCAAATGCATAGTATGTTGTCCATGACTGCATACCGTAAAGTTTTATAGATAAGACGCAGTTTTTGCCCCAAATAATGATAAAAAAAGTGGGGGTGCGTCTTATACATGCGAATTTAAGTTTTCCCCTTTTTTCCCAGACCAAAATTGACCCTTAGACTAATCCGACCGCAGAGAATATCGCCGATAGTATCGGCCATAGACAACTGTATTGTGCTATTTTAAGGGAAAGGTTACGTTGTTTTTACCTAAAATTTGACATTAACATAAAAGAGACATTTAAATTCGTTTGTGTATACATTAAACAACAATATACAATAGATATTTGCATAAATATCAATTTATTCTAACAAAATCGGCGAAGTTTCATAATCCGGAAACGGTTATTGAGTTTTAGTGGAACGGGCATATTCATTGACGACGCTGTTATTATCATCGTCTAAGTAATATGGTATTATTCAATTGATCAATTTTGAATTTAAATTTGTTTTATTTTAAATGTTAACTACGAATAAATTTTAAGTTGAAATTAAAAACCCACTTAACAACAATAAAATGTGCATCGGCTATTTGCGCAGACAAGTTTTCACACCTCTTTTGGGTGTTAATAGATCGTCCATTATCCGTAAGTAATTACAAAGGTGCATAGAACTAATTTGTTGGTAAGCGGTCACTTAAATAGCATGGTGTGAAAATGAACATATAAAAGCCTTTAGTTGTTATTTTAAATGTCATTTGTGTGTTTGTCCCATGTGTCGAGAACTTAATTTTATGACATGCTGCCGCGTGAAACAGGATGTTCTCTCATGTGTAGGGCTGGGATAGCCGCGAGAATATCCTGTCTAGCGTGTAAACGATATATTGGGGTAGAGTGTCATGACGTAACACAATACACACGGTCTCACTAGGCAAACAGTCGCGACGTATTATTCAAGACACTTAGAGAATAATAAGCACCCGGCGCAAACACCGATTTACGGAACAATTGGAACATGTTCCCTCGAGTCAAATCGAGCGATGCGGCGACGCGGGAATTTCGTAATGGCGGCCAGATGGATTAGTGAATCGGGGATGCGTCTTGTCTTTGAGAATTTGCTTTTTTCCTTGATTCTAGACCTCGAAGAGGGGGTGCGTCTTATCTTTGTGTGCGTCTTATATATAAAACTTTACGGTAGTTTATCTATGATCTGGACTTATATTTGCAAGAAGAACATGGTTTAGAGATTGTAACATTCTAATACCTATTCAGGGATATGCTTAATACAAAGAAGGGCTCTATTTTATGACAATCAGGAGCAGATCCTAGACTATCTGTTTACCAACCTTGGCATCAACACAGAAGGGAGCGTCAACCATCCTATAGTCATGTCAGAGCCGCCAGTCAATCCAAACCACTGCAGGCAGCGTAAGCTACAATAGTGTTGAATTATTGTTACAAGGACAAAAATGGGCCATTAGTCTGGGGATTATACCCACGACCCTTAGCACCATCCTCTGAGCTCACCGTATTGCTAACAAGTTATTTCCGCCATCATCTTGGGGTTTTATCTTGTAGCATATTTTCTCTTTCAAAGACTTGATAATGGGAATCATTTCAGTTATAAGATGAATGTAGGCAAGGTAGAATAAATAGAATTTGTTTCTCCCATTTGAAAAATATTTAGCAAATGTTGGTAGGTTTGTCAGTCCAACAATCCTCAAACTTGGTAGGAACATTGATCTTAATGAGTAGATGACCCTTATTGGTTTTAGGGACAGTGGGGCAAAGGTCAAGGTATCAGCGACCTTCTATTTAATATCTTAATGAAGCATGAGCCTACAATCTCCATTCTGGGTAAGGACTTTGGTCATAATGTAATGATGGCCCATATTGGTTGTGGGGTCAGTGGTGCAAAGGTCATGGTCAGAGCAAGATGATTTTGGTTTTGGTCAGTAGGTGAAACCAGACAGCAAGAGGACCATATATGGTTAAATTAGCATGTTAAGACTATATTCTGCTAGAGGTTAAAATTGTGACCCTCTGTACCTGGGGTCATAGCTTGATTGCTTCAGACTAAGTATGATTAGTTAAGACTTAACCCCGACTGTTCAATGTGTCTTTCATCCAAACTACTTAAATGTTTGTCACATGATGACATTTTCTAGCTGTATTAAATATTAACTCTGACTCTATCTGGGCTAGTATTTGTTAAAAAAGATGACTGTAAATTGACTTTATATTTTGGCTTTATGTATCAAAATTGATTGATTTCAGAGATGTCGGAGCTGCTGTTTGAGTGTTACAATGTCCCTAAAGTGGCTTATGGCATTGATTCACTCTTCAGTCTCTACCAGAATCATCCTAACCCAGGTATTAATCTTTCTTAACTTAGATATTTGGAAAAAAATTCTGGGTTCAAAATTCCACTAAACATCCATCAGTTATATGAGGACAGTGTTCACTTGAACAATCATACACAGTCTCCTCGCAACAACAAAAAAAAAACAATAAAAAAAATAATTAATAAAAAAAAAAAAAAAATACAATTTAGGTTTCTTAAAACCCAATGTTCCCCACTAACATGTTATAACTTCCTACTGGTTACCTTAAATGCAGCTAGCAACAAAAACAATGCACACAGAAATTCAACCTTTGTTTCAGAATGGGTAAATAATTTGCTGCTTATCAACTAATTCCTGGTTTTGTTTTCCCAGCAACAATATAAGAACTGCCTTACCTTAGAGTCAAAAAAGAGTGTTTTATTTTAACTCTTGTCACTTATTTTATACATTTTATAATGGTTACGGTACCTTTTCCAGCTAATGCCAATGCTATGGTGGTCGACTGCGGGTATCAAACGACCCACATTCTGCCTGTGTTGAATGGACGACTGGATCCCTCACAGTGTCGTCGTATAAACCTTGGAGGCGCTCATCTTGACTACTTCATGCAGCGACTACTTCAGCTGAAATATCCTGGACATGTGAACTCTCTGACACTAAGCAGGGCAGAGGTAGGCTGCAGTTGTATTTGTTTCATGAGTTAAATTTTTCAACAAAAAAATAGGGAGTTAAAATGTACAAATTAAAGGAAAATATCCTTTGATAAGTCTTCCATGACTGCTAAGGCTTTCAACATGTGGCTTTGAGTCCTGTTTGGGGCGAAAGACTTTTAGTGGGAAGGTCTTCCAAAAAGGAAGACTTAATGTGAGAATGACTTTCAGCAGACCTGCGGTGCACCGCAGTTCTACTAAGACAAATTCGTCTTGGTTCTCCCTCCACCAAATAGCTGGCATCCCTGGATCATAATTAATCATTGTGGTGTATTTCAAAAACAAAACAAACAGGCTTCTTTAAATCAAAAATATTTAACAAATACTATTAGTACCTGCCATTGCCAAATGTTAATGTAAAAGTTAAAATCAATCATTAACACATGTTGCACATGCAACATTGAACAGGGAGAAAGCAAGTAATTGTCAGCCTTTATACAACTCATTATTTTTAATTTCATTTGTTTGTAGGAGTTGGTACGAGAACACACTCACATTGCGGTGGACTATCTATCTGAGCTGAATGATTGGAACTCTCATGAATACTATGATGAACATGTTCACAAAATACAGTTGCCCTTTGCAAATGTAAGTAAACCTCTGCCATATTTATCAGTAAGGGGCGCCAATGGCCAAACATTTACAGTCACTGACTTGTCACACCTCAGCCCCTTAGCCACAATGGCTAAAGTCCCAGTTGGGGCAAAAACTGTCATGTGAGGAGGTTTTCCAGTTAATCTGCAATGCGCCAGTGGATCAATCCAGACTTAAGTCTGGGGTCTTCTTCTACCAATAATTAGCTGGATGTTGCCAATATGACCATAATTCTGTCAGTGCAATGTAACAAACAAGCATTTATCAGTGATAGTTTGTCTTTCAAAGAGGCCTCACTAAACAAGTTTCAGATATGTAAATAAATCTCAATGCATTTCTAGAAATAAAACTATGTTGCCTAGCAATAGTTTTTTTAAAATTCAATGGATATTTTACTTATTTACCAAACAAAGCCTAACAAAGAGTTTTTTGTTGAAGGCTTTGAAAAGGCCTTCGTATAATAATTATTATTATAAATATAATAATTATTATAGTAATATAGTTCTGTTGATATTGCCTAATTCAGTTATTATAAACATTTCTCACCATATTGTATTTTGTAATTTAGATTTTTTTCTTACATTACATTCTAGATTGTATAACATTGTTTTTATAATTAAGTTTCTGTTTTTCTGCTCATTGTCATTATAAAACTGAACTGTTGTAGTTTTCCTTTCTTTTATTATGTTTGGTTTTATCTATTACTCTGACAGGATGCAGTGTTTCCACTTTTGTTTACCTTATAAAGAAGGGTTCATGGAGAGTAAGCCCAATTTTCCCCTAAAAATGGAAATTCCACTCTGATAAAATTCAATATTTCATTGCAAAAATGCGGAAATTAGATGCACTGATGTCAATCAGTGACTACAGGTATTTAACACAACAAATTAATTTCCCTTAACATTACATACACGATATAAATCTTAATGACATCAATAAAAAGCAAATACACATGTTCTGTATAAGCCATGGGAAACTGCATATACCTACCACATCCCACCGGTTTTATTACAAAACAATAATCATCATCTTCTTTCATGAGAATGCAATGTTACTGTTAGCATACATTAAAAACACTCTTGGCCTGTCAAGAAAAAGGTACATCTTTGCAGGTAAGCTACCCAAGGTTGAATGAATAATCAGAACACCTCATGCTAAAGACACGCGCTTAACAGTGCCATCTATAATGGCTTATATACCAAGGGAAATTAATTTTTGTATTATTAAATTTTGTTCAAATAATGAAACTTGCATTTTCATCCTAATAAACCCATATCAAACATATTTATTATGTCTACAACAAACAAGGAAGGACATTAAAGAACATCCTCTGTTGCTTGATGATGTCCTGAATATACAGGACCCCAAAGTTAAACAGCACCTTTCGCAAGTAAACCATAGCTCTGTAGTATACAAGTGAATATATAAAAAATTAACCTCTTTGGCATACAGCAATTTGTGGTTTGAATCTTGATTTTTTTGCCAATATATTATGAAAACAACAATATTTTCCAAGTCTGCATTTCAGGCCCCTGGAAGTATGGTATCACCAAGGAAACAACAGCCTTTTCCATTTGTAAATTTCAGGCCCCTGGTAGTGTGGTATTACCAAGGAAACAACAGCCTTTTCCAATTGTAAATTTCAGGCCCCTGGTATTCTGGTATTACCAAGGAAACAACAATATTTTCCAATTCTGCATTTCAGGCCCCTGGTAGTATGGTATTTCCAAGGAAATAACAACCTTTTCCAATTCTGCATTTCAGGCCCCTGGTAGTATGGTATTTCCAAGGAAATAACAACCTTTTCCAATTCTGCATTTCAGGCCCCTGGTAGTCTGATATTACCAAGGAAATAACAGCCTTTTCGAATTAAGAATTTCAGGCCCCTGGTAGTCTGATATTACCAAGGAAATAACAGCCTTTTCGAATTGAGAATTTCAGGCCCCTGGTAGTCTGATATCACCAAGGAACAAGAGCCTTTTTCTAATGGTAAATTTCAGGCCCCTGGTTGTGTGGTATTATGAAGGAAACAACATTATTTTCCAATTCTGCATTTCAGGCCCCTGGTAGTCTGATATCTGCTCAGCAACAGAAGGAGAGAAGAGAACAGCAGGTTAGACGTCTAAAGGAGCTCAACCTGAAACGGAGAACTGAGAAGGTCTATCAAATAATTTTGTCTCATTTTGTATGTTAATGTTTTAATGAAATTTGTTTTATCCAAATATTGTGGTAACCTTGGATTTTTTTCTCCTCTTCCATATGTTTACAATATCCATAATTTCATAATATCCTAATGATAAATACCAGGAATAGTTTCTGCTAAAATGATTGTACACTAGGAATTATATACATGATGTAAAAAGTATTTGGAAAGACAAATGAGGTCTATTTAATAAGATATTTATAAAGTATTTCTTCTTATGGTCATTTGTTTCCTAGCTGGCTGAGGAAGAGCAAGAACTACTGGAATTGCTGCAAGTCCAGGAGTTACTCAATGATGACGATGATGAGGAGTTCAGTGTAAGTTAGCTCTCATTAGTTTTTATATATATATATATATATATAGATGAGAGAGAGAGAGAGAGAGAGAGAGAGAGAGAGAGAGAGAGAGAGAGAGGAGAGAGAGAGAGAGAGAAGAGAGAGAGTTTATCATATGATATGCTGCTGCACAAATGGCTGTTGTCAAGTCTGTCTGTCTCTCCATGGATAAAAAAAGTCATAATTTTTGTTATCATTAACAGGCAAACGGTCCATATTTTAATATGTTAAAAACAATTGAGAAGTTTTGTCCATAATGCTCTTTTCTTTTCCTGACACACTAATGTTGTTTCAGAATGCCCTGAAGGAGCGGGGATATGAGGATGAGGAGGAACTTCAGGCTGTCATTAGCAAACTGTCACTGAACATACAGAGGTTGAAGGCAAGACTCCAGGGGACAGAACCTCCCCCAGAGGAAACTCCAGAGGTACTTTAGAAGTTATCTCCCTTGAATAAAAAAAAAAATGTCCTGATTCTTTGTTGCAAATACATTTACTTATTTTTGTTTTGTCTTAATTTGATGTGGGAGATCGTATTTAATCATGAATTAGTATTGATTTGAGTCCTTAACTTGATTTACATTCTGTAGGAAATAAAGAAAGAATACAGATTTTTTGTATGTACTTAGTAAGCTTAAACATGGTGGCACAGTTATAATTAGAGACCGTTTATTCACCTGTTCTTTTGTCAGTAACAGTGTTCTACCTTTAATCCTGCTGTGTTGATACCTTCAAATAATATGACATGTATGTATTTAGATACAGGCATGTTCTTTTAATTTTATTTTTAAAAAAAAATATATTGAGATTTATTTATAATCTTACAAGAATATCAGTAGTAACAGAAAATGGATAAATTACCTAAAATTAATTAACTAATTTAATGGCCAAAACCATAAAAAACTGTTAAAAACATCATTGCCAACTCAGTATGCCATATATAAATTAAAAGAACAGAGACAAATAAATAGATGGAAATGTTCCATTTTTTGTCTGGGAGTTGCTTTGGTCTGGGATTTATCAAATATTAATTTCACTTGCAAAAAGACTACTAATAATAGCTTGTTAATTATCCCCTAAATAATATTGATAACTGATAGGGTTCTTGTGTTTGTAATGTATGCACTTATTAGCATATATTGTCTTCCATCAGAAAAAGCCTGCTGTTTATGACCTATTAAACATCCCAGATGAGCAGCTGACACCAGAACTACTGGCGAAAAAGAAGCGACAGTACATCTTGAAGAAAGCATGTGAGGGACGTCTTAAGGCTCAAGCACTTCAAAGGGAGAAAAGACAGAAGGTGAGCAAAACAAAATAAGCAAAAACCATAAATAAACACACAAAAAACAACAGTAAATTACCATAAGAAAATAAACAGCAATGACAAATGACCACAATGAAATAAAAGCAGCAAATTTTTTTCAGTTTTCCCCAATTACATTTTTGTCTGTTCATTCTTTTTTTTCCCACAGGCTAAACTATTTACAACTTAAACATAGACAGATCCAGTTTTATTGTATCATCTTTGAACTACAGATCATTTAAACCTTTTCAAACTGGTAAAACCAAATTTCCTGTGAGTTAAAATGAGAAACATTAGGTGATAGTCTCCCCTGAACATTCTCTAAACGCAATGGAGGTTCTTCTGTTTGGATTATTTATTGCGTGTACTCTTGGAAGTGTATGGTGACTTTACTGTATGCATTATTATACCCAGATCAAACACCATTAACAAGCCTGTCTGTTAATTGTCTTGTTTCAGTAACATATATCCGTAAGTATTAAAACAGATTTAGAACCCATTTTCATGCAAAAGTAAGAAATGTTTCTGTTTGTAATGGCACTTTCTCTAAAAGAATAGACAACAAAGTCTGACGATTTCAAATAAAAGGACCTACTAATCTTTGGACTACCTTGGATATTATCTAACAAGAGAGACAACTTTCATTTACTGGACCTGGTGGCGCAGTTGGTTGAGCGTCGGCTCCAAGTATGGGAGGCCCCGGGTTCGATCCCTTGCCGGGACATACCAAAGTATTTAAAAAATGGTAGTGGTATAGCTCCCTTGCTAATGTTCAAGCAAATATAAGTGTAGTTCCATGACTGGTTGGTCCGGTGTCAGGATAATGCGACTCGGTGTGGTATCATGCCAGGTGTTCACGACATGCTATACACAGTGAAGGCAGCCCTATATATGCTTAAAGCAGACACCTGAAATATTGTTGGTGGGACAATAAAATTAACAAACAAACAACTTTCATTTAACCAGTGTTCCCCATTGTTTAAATGCACATTTGATAACAAAAGATTATTCATCATTAATGTTAGCTGGCATGTGTTACAGGAAATGGAGGCTGAGAAACTTCTGGAGCAGAAGAGATTGACAGACTTCCAAGGTTGGCTGGCTGAGGTCCGCAGTAAAAAGACAGGTATGGCATACTGTTGGTGGGACGATAAACCCAACAAACAAACCTACAAACAACATTAAAAATTATATATAGTACAAAAAACATGTACAAACTAATACAAGATGAGGATAATGAAAAACAACTACTATTATATTGTAGTTACCATATGCTTTTATTATTTTCATGTATCTATGTATGCCATATTTACAGAAAACTGTTGGAGATCCGCAGCCATCGTAAACAGCGTAAGAGTGACATGGCAAAGCGTAAAAACATTTGCTGCCCAGCAGAGGATGAGGATCATTTCACAGCTTGCAAAAAGTAAATATGTATGCCTTTTGTTGACCATCTGTTTAAGAAATGATTGAGGGGGGTGCTCTTGGTCGAGCGGCTTTAAAGTCGCTTGTTGGTTCAATATGATTTTGGACCATGTTACAGGATTCCACATTTTACTGTACCTAACTTGGTAGTGCAATCAGGCACGGGAGGAGACATCATACCATAATCGTTAAAGTGATAGTAAGTATAGCTCTCTTGCTAACACTCGAGCAAATATAAGGGTAGTTCCACGACTGGTTGGCCCGGTGTTGGGATAATGTGACTGGGTGTGGTATCATGCCAGGTGTCCACAGCATGATATACACAGTGAAGGCAGCACTAAATCTGCTTCAAGAGGACAGTGTCTACAAATAACTGAAATAGGGTTGGTTAAACAATAAACCTATTAAACATTTTACTGTTGCTTTACTTTTATAGACACAAAGAAAGAAGACACATTTGGTGAGAATGATAAGGACTGGGATGTATACAAAGAAATTGTAAGTATCTGCCTTCAGTACATCAGTCATTTGTTGTTGTTTTGTTTAAGGTACATCAACAAATTTATTGTTTTGTCTGATAACTAAGATTAATATACCAGCATATTTTAATCATTGAAAAACAAATGTAAAGCTACAGGAATGCAATTGACATATGTTTGACCTATGGATATTTCTTACTTGTAAGTTCAGGGAAAAAACAGTGTAGAGAGGTTACAACAACAGGGTATTGTCATTACCAAAATAAAAAACAAAAATCTGCAATGTACAGTGTTAAATCTTGTATGATTTTTAAGAAAAAACACAAAACAGCTTTGCCAATATTTCTTTCAATAACCGCATACATATTATTTTGTTTGTTTAATGTGCTTTTACTCCTAAAGCCAACTCACATCAGTTATGGCATGATGTATAGAGGATCTTACATGATAAAACAAACATTAATTAAATGAGTTTTAGAAAAGTAATAGTTTTTGAAAAAGTTATAGTAAGTGAGCCTATGGCGAGCTAACTATCTTTTTTTCCTGGATGAGTTTTATAAATGATTGTATAAAATGACCACATGTGTCAGATTCTTTTTATCACATTGTTTAATCACCAATATAGGATTTTATGAAATTTAACAACAATACTTGGTGAAACAGTTAAATTAGAGCAGTTGTATTATGATGACATTGATGATGTCTTCAATCAAAAAGCTGTTTTACACTAATGTGATATAACAAAATAAGTAAAGTATATATTGAGTGGAAAACAAGGTGAATCATGTGAAAAATAAAATAAATGCTGTTGCCTCTAGATGTATTATTGATGAATGCCATTAAAGTTATATATTCCTTTCTGTTAAGTGATATCACTTTAAGCATTAAAGATGGTTAAATCAAAATCCAACATTTCTTGAACATTGATTATGTTAAACATTTTTTTACATGTGTCTTAACATAGATATATTATAAATAGTACTGGCAAGTACAGTATGTGTATGTCATATCTTCATTTTTAACTGCTCTCACTTTATTTTAAACTTGGTTATATTTACAACTAAAGTCATTTGTATTAAAACCTTAAAAACAAAATCTTCCAGATTGCCCGGTAACCATAGCGACAGAAATTAAACTATAATTGCTCTGTATGAATATGATCACAGATGATTTTATTTTTCCTTGTTATTTTTTCTTTGTTTACCTTTGTGTACTCAGAATCCAAACAACAGTGACAGTGACTCAGGGGAGAGGAAGAACAGCTGGAGGAACTTGAGACCATGTTAAAGGAACATGACC